>JAUBWS010019891.1:0-20216 GCA_032270445.1 Darlingtonia californica | reverse complement strand
TGTTTTCAACTATGTTTTGAGTGTTTTCACCCAATATTTCGATTAGTTGAAAACAGTGACACCTCGGGGCCATCGTAGTTATTGGTTTTCATTTATTTAAGGCATTTTAACAGTGTCTCCCAATAACATACGTAGCGTACAAGAGGACGCTAATTGTAATCAATGATGGGTGAAGAAATCGATGAAAATAAAGTTTTTGTTAATCGAGAAAACCAACAAGATGAGCAAGAAGATACACATCAAATTCATGCAGACCAACTTGATAGTGAGAGCGATATAATATTATCTACTGATGATGGTGTGTCTCGAAACAGTGCAGTTCAAGGACACAGACTTGGTATGTAAAAAAAAATAATAATTTAGTAGAGTGTACCTATATTGTAGTAGTAGTACACTTAGTGTACCTACTGTATAGTACACTAGTGTACCTACTGTATATTACACTAGTGTACCCACTGTATAGTACACCAGTATAGTCTAAAAGTAGTAGTGTATTTCGTTTTTCTAAGAGCTATTTACATTAAAGGAAAGGAACATTCACAGTCTTCTCATTCTGTAAAACAGTGCAAGTTTATGTTTGAGGAGCGCCGCAATTTGCGCCAATGTTTATCTTAGTACTAAACAGCTAAATACGTCAATATTGGTAGATTTATTGCATAAATTATATCATGATCTATTTAACTTCACACAAAAAAGCAATGCTGCTACAACAGTTATGTTATTTTGAAATAAACACAAGGTTTTAAACTGGAAATATAAATGTTCGTTTGTTCAATCTTTAAGGAGTGCGATTAATTGCGCTCCTTATCAAGATCGAGGAGCGTGACAGGGAGCGCGAGCGTGATCGTGCTCTCAGAACGAGAATACTGCATTCATAATTAGCTGACATGACACAGATAACTTAACAACAATATTTAACAAAAGACATAATTTAAATTGAACTCCACCATTTTTCAAGATTTTTAGCTGTTTTTGACTTTTTCAAAATTTTCATTGTATATAATTTTTTGAAATTTTCTGGAAATATTGAAACACTGTGCAAATTTTGTAGAAACAAAATACAGTAGGTTGTGTTTTAACTTGAGTTTTAAATAATAAAATCTCAACGATGAAGTCAGAGACAAAGATCAAAATACAGAAACAATGTTAATAGAAAAAAAGTATATACAAAGGTTAACAGCTTATTAGGTTCTTCTTTAGAAGAGAAAGGTGAATTTTAGAAAAGCATTGAAGTTGGTTCCGGTATGTACCATGGGGGCCATGCATGATAGGGGGAGTCATTTAAATGGATGTTTGAAATACCTTCTTGACAGTTTTGTCTGATGTTGTGATTGTGTTGATTAATTGGTTATTTGAATAAGTCATGTAGAGCTGAGGGAAAGCTATGTTTGAATAATTTATATACCATTTTACTAAATTCAAATTTATAAAAGTTACTGGTATTGACACTTTTAAATTCATTATTGTTTCCTTGTTAATGAATTTAAAATTGCTGTTTCTTACTTTATATGTTTTATGAAGTCTCTTGGTTTGTCTCCAGGATGTGATGCAGTGGTTTGAATGAGAATGTATCTAACCTACACTTCTTTATTTATTCACTACATGCTTCCACTCAAATATTTCATACATTTTTATATCTATCCATCTTCTTACCTTAGCTCTACTCATTACATACTTTGTTCTACTATCGTCTCATCTACTTTGTTTTTACTATCTAAATTCACTATATCCCTTTTTATTTTCTGTACTTGTTTTTTGTCTATTGTGCTGTCTTGTTTTTAGTGCTTGTTTGTTTTTGTCATTAATTTTCCATTGCTTGCCATCTGACAACTGAGGCAAAAGAGTTTACCACTCTAAATACTATAAATATGCCATTTGGACCATTATATGTTGAGATATCAGCCTTTACATGGCAGCACTTTCAGTTTTAATTTTCAAGTCGTGCTACTTATTTTAAAACATTGGCCTAAGAGTACTATCAAAAAATGATATGGTTTTTAGGGTTTGGATTAGAGGTTGCTTAACCCTATTCGGCCTACTTTTTTTAATAAATTTTCACAAACTAATCTTTTAGCCCTGAATTTTTGTGACTTTTTTGGAAATTTAATCATGAAAAATTTTTTGTGAAATATTAGGTCAATATCGAGGTATGATCAAAAGATTGACATGTGGTTTCAAAAATGTCAGAATTTTTTTTTCGAAAAATTATTAAATGTTACTATATTGTATATCAACCGATAGTTTACCCATTAAATGTTACTATATTGTATATCAACCGATAGGAAATTGAACGTAGAGAACATATATGTCATGTTAACATGCTGAATATGAGTATTATCCTCAAAAAAACACCAGACTGTCCAGACGGTGATTTTAGTGATGTTTTGCAATTGTGACATCATTGTTACGTAACTCGTGATCACGTGACTCAATTTACTCGAAATTTTGCACAAATGTTTCTTAAACCATGTTGCATCAGTGTGTTAAGTTTCAATTGAAAATAAGAAATATTAGAAAAGTTGTGGAGGGGGGGGGGCCAATTCGGCATTTCAAAATTGCAGGGGATAATTTTGAAAATTAACTCAGCAATGGCTGATTGAAACCCTACAAATTGTACAAAATGTTTATAGTACTCTTTGATGCCAATGTTTTAAAATAAGTGGCATGATCTTTAAAAATCAAAGTAAACGTACTGATGTCAGCAACAAATAGTAGATTTTTCCCATTTAAAGGCTGATATCTGCATTAAATAGACAAATTTGACTAATGACCTCATTTTTTATATCGACTTTCCACACTCTATCTATTGAAAATGTTGGTTTTTTTGAATTACTTCTAAATTTCACTTTTCAAAGGAGGACCATTGAAGAGTTGTCTGAAAAATACATGCTTAATAAACTGTTAACTAAACTCTTTCAATATGCCACTTCACAAACTCATTTTCTTTTTAATATAATAATTTTAATAGCCAAATGTCAATACAGCAGAAAACATCAACTACTGCTCTACGGTCTGGAAGATATCATTGTGTGACATCAATTCTTCAGAAGTCATTGTGATGTAATTTTTTTAAGGTTTATCATTCCGCTGAAGATTGTCACCAAATAAGGTGGTATGAAACTAAAATAGTATGGGAAATATAAATCTTGTCTTTTCGTTACTAGATTATTGGACTACTGGATTATTGGATTATGACTGTGTGAAATTTGTGTTCGCTGACATAGATAGGAACCTCAAAGTCTGCCAGTCTTATTTTTTTCTCGTTCAAAGAACTTGTTGTTTTTTTCTCTTATCTCTTTTCTCTCTCTTTTCACTAACTGTTTTATGTCTCATTATGCCCTATCTGTAACAAGTGTGTCAATTATGATGATCCATCAATTTTTTGCGACTTTTGTAACCTTTAGGTTCACCAAGCTGAGTGCTCTGCCTTAATAACATAAAATCAATTTGATCTACTAAGCCAGAATAACTCTGAATCATGATTTTGTCAAAAGTATATTAATCTTTCACTCACTTTTCACTCTCACAACAATGGGAAAAGTCCTGCAACCACAAACCAGAACAATGCCCTTGTCCCAATGTGAGTGATGAATTTAAGTCCCTTTCCACTGAGCTTAACCAAGTTATCATTGACTCCAATTTCAGTGGTGACATCACTGAAACTTGCTTATAATTGTACTAAATTTAACTATTACAAATATCAGGGCTCTCTTATTTAAAACACTAAATTCAATTTCTCTGCTTTTTATCTTAATATTGCTTCAATGTTAAAACATTTTGACAAGTTTAGTGCTCAATTGTCCCTTTAGCAATGTAAATTTAGCCTAATTGGCATATCAGAAACTAGGTTTTTGAAGAATCAAGATCCAATCTCTGATTTTCCAATTCCTGGATACAGTCATATCTCAAATTCGTCAGCAGGAGAAGTACTCCAATTCCTTTGCATTTAAACATAGACCTGACCTTAGTCAAAGCTTTTATCAAGCAAAAAACCTTGAATCAGTTTTTGTTGAACTCATACTACCCAAGAAGACTAACATCATTGCTGGCACTATTTATCGATATCCTAGTATGGCTGTTAAATTGTTAATACAAATTTTCTCAAACCTCTACCACTAACAGTCACTTTTTCGCAACCCAAACTCGATAATCCTAACATCATCAACCCCTGAAGAAGTTATTAAAGTAATTAACTCTTTGTCCTCTGTCAAAGCTACTGGACCAAACAGTATTACTGTCAATATGTCTTTTTAAATCGTTGTTTTTCCTTCCGCCTTCAAAGTGTCAAAGGTTATCCCTGTCTTCCAAAACAAGGGATCTCCTCTTGACGTAGTTAATTATCGCCTTATCTCCTTGTTATCAAATATTAACAAGATTTTAGACAAGCTAATGCTCTCTCATCTCATTGTTTTTCTCAATCAATTCAACCAAATCTATTCCAGGCAATTTGGTTTTCGTAAAGTACACTCTACTTCCCACACACTCATCAATATTGTTGAGCGTATTCGTAAAAAACTTGGATAAAGGTGAGTTTACCTGTGGCGTATTTGCCGACCTACAAAAGGCTTTTGACACTGTTGGCCATCAAATTTTGCTTGCGAAGCTTGATCACTATGGTATCCGTGGATTAGCTAATCAATGGTTGAGTTCTTACCTCTCATTCAGACATCAATTTGTATCATCAGTTTGATAACTGTAATTCTAGACTTAAATCTATTAAACATGGTGTTCCTCAAGGCTCTGTGTTAGGACCCCTGTTATTCTTGCTGTATATTATGATCTGCATTTTTCATCTGAAAGTCCTCTGAAACCTACCATTTTGCAGATTATATACATTTTTTGAATATTTCCAAATCTGTTGGGACTCTGTAAAAGGGTCAATGCTAATCTCAGAATTCTAACCAGTTGGCTCAATGCCAACAAAGTCTCTCTGAATGCCAAGAAAACTGAATTCACCTTTTTTTGCCACCAATCTAAGCTTTTGCATTTTATCCTATCTCAAACTTTTGGGATCTCGCATCTATCCAAGTCTATCTAAACATTTACCATGCCATTTTTGGGTTACATATACGCTATCAGCCCTGTTAATCGAGCTTATGCTTACCAAATTTGGGGACTGAGTGATAATTCTGTTACTCATAGAATCCTTACTCTCCAAAAAGCAGCGCTTAGGCTCGTCACGTTCAGTGATCGCAGGTCCCCATCTTCCCTAATCTTTGCTGAGCTTGGAATCTGGAAATTTTTTGATTCGGTTGAAGTTCTGAATAATCTCTTAGTTCACCATTATTTGAATCGAAATTTGCCTTCTGACACGTTGGACATAGTAAACTTTAATAGAATTCAACACACTATTGGTACAAGAGGGAGCTCCTTAGTTTGCCTATGCCTGTATAATGTCAACACAAATACTTTTGGTTTGAATTCTTTAACACAAATTTCAGTTAGCAGCGGAAAATTTTACAAAAACACTATTCCCCATTAAATTTAGCTGGATTAAGTCTCGTGAAGTTAAAATCACTGGCAAATAAATTTTGCACTGATAGATACATACAGGCTAATCTTTTTTTCTTATCCCTTACTTTTTTCTTTCTTATATATTCTTTTCTTTTCTTCTTTTCCTTGCTTATTTTTATTTTACTACCCTTATTTATCCTTATATCCATATATCATTGCTTATTTTGCTTATTTCATGACATCATTACCTGGCAACTGAAGTGAGTTAGAGTTCAATTATTTTCTTCAAGACACTTCAATATATGCTGGTTTTCTGTTTTTTAGTTTTCCTTCATGTTGGAAAATTGTGTCAATAATACCAATATTCAAAACGATATGATCCTCAGAATCATCAGTCTCCTTTATGTTACCAATAAGCAGTTTTGATATCTGAACTCTTCTTTTACGTACTGTTGATTACTTTACCTGCTTGGTCTTATCTTGGTCTTTTGTAGGTCTGGTTTTTAATATTGCTGGTTGCCTCTGATCTAAGGTGGTTTTGAAAAGTATTTTGATCTTGTTCTTCCTCATACTGATTTCTGAGGCAGTGACCATTCCAATGTTTTTAAATGTACATCGTTTCTGTCATACATAAATTCTAATCTTATCCTTTTTTCATGTATTACAACTCTTTGGAATTCTATCACCACACTGTTTCTTCCTCTTATATAATCATCAATCTGTCAAATGCGGTGTGTTTCGTCACCCCACTGTTCTATAGACTTCCATTTTATCACGTACATGGTTCTTTTCTGTCTTCTTCCTTTTTAGGTTCTATGCATACGCTTAGGCTTTGCTAGTTTTAAAGTATAGATCAGAGAAAAACATTTTCTACATTGAATTGTCCGTCATGGAAACATCTCAATGCTGGTCAGGGAAAATTCAGGCAATTTCATATTGAGATTAGGCTGGCAACCCAGCATCAAATGTTCACAGAATACATCAATTTTTTTTCTTTTTTCAGACTCAACACCAAGTATAGATAATGCTGATCGAAATACATCAAATAATGATGCCAGGGCCACCTCAGGTAAGAAATCACTTCTTAATATGTATTATGTCAGATTGCTTTGCTTGGACCACAACATATTTACCATGATTTACTACTTTGCAAAGATTTGATTTTTATTAATTTTTAATTTTCAGTTCTAAGCCTATTTTTTCAATGTAGTATCATCATTACTCCTGACTTGCAACAGAAACAAAATACTTCTTACATCGTTTATGATGAAGAATGTTCCTTTGCTGTAAACGTTCTAGTTTTATTAAATCATGACTGTACATACATAAGAAAACAAGTTTCCAGAAGTTATATCCTAGTGTAGAACAGGGAATACAATGGCTTCTCTGGAAGTGAAGTGGGTATTTAGATTTACTGAACTTTGTTCTCATATACTGGCGCCTTTGAAGCATACAACTTTTGTGATTGTAAAGTGTTATGATGGTGTTACAATTTTGCGGAATCTTTTCAAAAAGTTTGTTGCGTGAATATTAATCATCCTCTAAAGTTTATTCTAGCTAGATATTTTTAATCTAACCTTCTACAATCAAACTGCTAAAAAAGCTAGTATTTGTTGCTTCAATCAACAGTTTCGGCTGACTTAATTTTTGTATTTTTTGTCAAATCCGCGAAAATTTCTTCCCACAATTTATTCTAAATGTGCCCAGTTGTGAAAGTATATTCATTGGAAATGAAAATTCTTCAAAATAATCTTCACAATTTTCTTCCAATTGTCAATTTCGTTCAGACCATGCTCACAATGTGGCAACTTATCCTTGAAACGAATCCCCAATTCTTCCGATTAAAACAGTTCAATCATCTTACTTTACTATTTTGTCAAATGACATAGGAAATGTTTCCTATTCAAAAAATTGCTCGAGATTGGCAATTGCGGAAATTAAAAGAAAGCAGCTGCAGAGAGCAGGTTCCCTTAATCGTAATTTGTTAAAAGATCTCTTCTGTTTTAGGAGCAGATGAATATTGCACGAAGTTCCACAGGTCAATTAGTGAAAATGACCTGGGTACTCAAAGAGTGGATTTTGTATTACCTGCAAGTAAGTATGAACTAGTTAACTTTGTAATGAATACTTTTGTGACTAAACTGTTAAGATGTTAAGTGAATTAGTGAGATTCTAAGATGCATGCTGAGGCAAAATTTCCAAATATTTAGAATTCTCATTTTAATTTCACTAATAGTATAATGACTTTACAACGGGATTGTTTTCTCCTCCTGTTAGTGTAACCCACCTGGATACGCCACTGGAGGGCGTTTTCAGAAAATTGCAAAAATAGAAAAGCCTTTTAATTGACGTCATGTTTCATCTTCAAAGAGAAAAAGAGAGTGTATTTCTCACTCTCTTATTGATAGTTTACGTGTTTTATTACTTTGGATGTCTTTTAAAGACTGAGAGGTCCATACGTAAGGTATGGAGTGTGAAATTATTAATTGTTTTGTTTTGTTAAGCATATCCCGCAAGAGTCTTGAAATACCCATTTCCAAAACGTTGCATTTACGTCTTACATCTCGGTTTGATAAAGTTGCTATTATGCTAGAAAGTTACCATTTTTGTTATTGATTTTGATAAAAACTGAATATAGGCCATAATCTCAGCTTTCAATTTTTTTTAAGGATGCGCCCCAGCTCAACCATTTTGTTTGCGAGCTCCAAGTAAGTAGCAAATTACGAAGTCAGATTTTGTAGAGAATGACGTAGCTAAGTGGTTTTAAGTACTGGGTGCTTAAATCGGAGTTCGGAGCTCAAATTTTGGGCGAGGCTTTCGGGATTGAAATATGACAATCACTGTCAATTCTGCATGTTGCCTGGAGATGTTTCCAGGAACGCATGATAAGAGCTCATGAAGAAATTTAAAGGCTTTCCCGGGGTGAATAGTTAAATCATTCAAATTGTTAAAGGAACTGGGATGGAATGTTTAAATATATAAGTAAAGTAAATGGCAGAAGTTGAAACATTGAATTTCAAGTGCACAGTCATTTCTAAACCGTTACATTTGCGTCTTACATCTCGGTTTGATATTCACGCTATTATGCTAACGCCACCATTTTTGTTATTGATTTTGATAAATACTGAAGATAAGCCATAATCTAGCTTTCAATTTTTTTAGGATGCGCCCCAGTTTTAGAGCCAAATCAATCATTTTGTTTGAAAGAACCAAGTAAGTAGCAAAATACGAAGTCAGATTTTGTAGAGCATGCCATAGCTGAGTGGTTTTAAGTACTGGGTGCTTAAATCGGAGTTCAGAGCTCAAATTTTGGGCGAGGCTTTCGGGATTGAAATTTGACAATCACTGTCAATTCTGCATGTTACTTTGAAATGTTTCCAGGAACGCACGATAACAGCTCATGAAGAAATTTGGAGGCTTTCCCGGGGTGAATAGTTAAATCATTCAAATTGTTAAAGGAACTGGGATGGAATGTTTAAGTATATAAGTAAAGTGAATGGCAGAAGTTGAAACATTAAATTTCAAGTGCACATCTGACCCTAGTTATTACTAGATCAATGATATTTGATGATTCTCTAATTAGAATTTTTTTTACATAATTGGAAGATCTTCCGAATTGAAGAGTGTCGCCAGTTTGTACAGCAGTGGTCTGTACAGTAAACTTTTGTGAATGAGGGAGGGAGGGCTGTTAATTGATTAAAAGGAAATATGTCTTTCTGACGCCTCGCTGGAAGTGATTTTCGTTTGCCGTTGTTATTTAGATGTAATTCCAAAGAGTTGGCTTGCCAGAGCGTTTGGCTTTAGAAACGTGATTGCCAATGAAGAATTCACCAATAATGAAATAGAGGAAACAGAAGAAGTCAATTTTTCTCTTCCTAATAAAAGTGAGTACAAACCAATATTTTTCAGGCAATAAATGGTTCTAATGAATACGCTGTTTAATATAATGCCAAAAAATAAAACAATCAGCCCAAAAAACAAAAACAATCAGCCCAAAAAACAAAAACAGATGCAATTGTAATAGAGCGAATATTAATTGTCATACCTTGTTGGCCCTCGATCCATCGGCCCTCGAGTGACGCTAATTTAGGCCGGTGTAATTTTGATTGTGCTAATCATCAATATATTTAGGGATTTTACTGACCGATACTGGGCTGGCGGATTAAGGGCCAACAAGGAAGAATTGGAATGGAAATGAATCCCTAAAATTTCAAAAATATGTACATCGAGGTAGAGGGCGACCCAAAGGCTTTCGTTTCTCTAGCTGCTACGCCGTGGTGTACAGGAGGGCGCCTCTTGATTTCTTAAATTACTCCACTTACCTATTGAACCATACCTTTTATTGCTGAATTTTTCTTAAGGGGTATCAAGTACCATTTCTTGTGTCTTTTATTTGGAATGACTCAACCTGGGTTTAAATTCTGGTCTCCCAGATGATTGGAGAACACTCTACACCAATTTACCGTAAAGCGCGCCATTCTGAATTTGACGGGACTGGAACTAATTTACGGTGGATAGAAATCGAAACAAACCTTGCATTGCTCTAGTTTTTTGCTGATGAAGTGGGAAAAAAGACAATTATATATTTACCTCAATTTTGAATAAACTGAAATAAAAATCTCACTTTTATTTTGAAAAACAATTAATTGGGTAACTCTTTACAAAGATTGCACCCAAGTAAGACATCTTGAATTAGATAATTGCCGCTGGAATCCCTTGAGGCAGAATGAAAATTTTATTGAATAAATCATGAAAGCTAACTTGTGTGAAAGATTTTTGATCTTGTTTTACATGTTCAATAAATTGAAATAATATATATATAGTACAGGATTAGTTTCAGTAGATAAGTAATCTATCATAAAAAGTCATGTCAAAGAAATCATTTTAGAACTTTTTCTTATCTCTATTTTGCTTCTGTTCAAATCTCCTAACAGTCCTAGCGATTTCGAAACAAGCTGCACTTTAAAGACGTCCTATATTTCAATTTTTTTCTTCGAAATTCTGTTTTGAAATTTTCAATGTTAAGATTTGTAATGATTGCTAAACTTTTAAAATTCAATGTTAACAAAAATTTCTTCTAAAAGGGGGAAAGATAAGAAGCATGAAACAGTAACTATTTGAAGCATTAAAAAGAAAGTTTTGAACAGTTTGTGGACAGTCGCTACAATATTTTTACAAGATTTTATAAAATATACACTAGAAAAAATATAATCATGTCTAGTTCCACAAATAGAAAAACCTGGTCAAAAAAGAAACAATTTAGAAATTTACATGAAAAAGTCTTACTATAAAAGCAAAATCAAGGTTCATGACAATGTAAGAAGACTTAACGAAAGTTGTTACAGATAAATATACAGCATTTCTCCTAGCTTACCTTGCTGATAATAGCTAAACACTGTTGAAGATTTACCCAGTCAATCATACTTCGCTCCAAGCATTAAACAGTTTATGACACTGACATGGAGTCACTGTTGGTCAATGGCTAATAAATAAATACCACAACCATCTTTATCCATCCAATTTTATATAGATAGTGGTAAATGGGTCTCTTATTTTAAACCCATTAAATGTTAGTTTTTTTCGTTATACTTATTATTTATTTGTGTTTGTATTTCCTCAGCAGTTTTTAACAGTGGTATTTTATTTTTCATGATGTAAACACACGAGCTACCAACTCAATCTTCTTCCAAGTAGTGACTTTCAATCCTCGTAATTTAAGAACACAATTCAACTCTTGGACCTTTAACTTCTTCCATATTCCATAGTTCTGATGCCAAAGCACGGTTTTTATCAGTAATATTTTGTCTAAATTCAAGTTCAAAATGCTACTTTTCTTGTACTACACAACTACTGATCGTGGAGTGTTTTGATTTCCATCCACCGTAAATTAGTTTCAGTCCCCGCAACCGCGTCAAATTCATAATTCATAATTTATGCTAAATTGGTGTATTATGTCCATGATCTAATTAATAATTTTAATTTTAAGATAATTAAGGTCTCATTTGCATTTAAAATCTAACATAACATGTACATCATTCGAAGTACATCTTGTTTGTAAGCAACAAATGATTTTTTGGTTGAGGCTCAGTGTTGTTTAGCTTCGAGCTCAATTTTCGGATTATTGTTACAACACCATCCCTATTTTTGTACTGTTTAAATGTTTACCACAACGAGTGCTTCTGTTCTCTATTGCCGAACATATAAAATAAGTTTTGCTTTCCGAGTTTTGTTAGAAACGGAATGTAAATTTTCGGCTGGTGTTGCATATATAGGTGTTGCTTACAAAAAAACTCGCAAACAATGAAGCTTTGTGAACTGAATGAATAAATAGGGGTACCATTACTTGTATAGTGGCAGTAAAAATTTGCCGAGAATTTTCGGGGTGACATGCAAAAATATTCATTTTCAATAAAATAGTGTACACGTAGGTTAACTATTACTCGCTACATATTTAGAATGTTTATATTATCCAACTTTACTTAATAAACTTTAAACATTTTGAGTTAATGAAATTGTAAAAGTTAATTTGATTTTTGATTTTACCAGGCACCCTTCCAACCATTCAGGATGGCCATTCCTATTGCTTACAAGAGATTTCGAACTATGGAGGTTAGTATCAATTATTTGTGAATTTAAGAGGTTAACGACAGGTCTTCCTTTCCAACCTGGTCATGACCGGGACTCGGAACTTGAGAAAAACCGAGCCAAGGGCCACTGGAGGGAGATTAATAAACTCAGAAACCCTATTTGGAGAAGCTGCAGTTTTTGCTCCAGTGCACTGCAGACTGAGGTGCTTTTAACTTTTTTTGCCACTTCTAGGTACCTACCTAGGGGTCCCTGTTCAATTAAGAACTCTGACGTGTGCGACACATGTCTGAGCGCGAAGTAAGTCTGGGGAATCAAGTCTCTCTCGAATAACATATGAAAGGTAGATCAATTAATGAGCAGAGTGGCCACAACATACTGCTGGCTTCCATTTTACGACGCAAATCAGATTACAGTAGAATTTGAATCCCCTAGAGACCAAAACAGTTAAATTATTTGTCTATATGATAATATTTATAAATTTATAGAATGCTGAAAATGATTATCACTGATGATCATTTTTAGTCATCGATGAAGTTATGATTACGTTAACCCCTTTTGCTAGATTTTTTACTCGTACTGACTTATTTTAGGGAACCTTTTTCTGAGATTCTTGCTTCATTGGTGATCTTTGTTATTCATTTTAGCAAGTGTTTATCAACTTGACCAAAGCCGCGTGTATGAAAATTTGTATGCTAGATGTATTAGCGAAACATTTGATTTGCGTGCAGCACAAGAGCATAGCAACAGCGAGGATGATGGTCCCACAGCAAGATCGTAAGTGAACTATTTTATTATTATAATGTTCATTTTCATAGCGGCTATACAATTTACTGTTTTTCATAGTGTCTGCCCCTTTTTCGTTGGGGAAGAGGGGCTGAAATTTCTTCTGAATTGTCAAAGAGGAGGAACCTTGCGCTTTTGATTTTCAGTCTTTTGAGGCGACCTAAGAAATTAGATCAATTTTTCAATCTTTCATTGAAAATATAATGTTTGTTTGTAGATCGATACAGGAGACAGATACCTCGAGCCTATTGCAATATCTACGCTTTGCTACGCGAATCTAATATAACAATGATTTACCTCAAAAATAGATTTTCTCCGGCGGATAATACAATTTTCATTGCTCAAAAACATTCGCATGGTTTTTTTAAACTAAAATTGGCTAAACGTATACAAAAACGCAATTTTCACTGCATACAAGGGCCCGTTAATTTTAATGGCGGTGCGATCACACCCAACTCACCCTTCACTTATGCCACTGGGTCAACCATTTCCAACGATAACAATTTTTCTGTTTTATTTTAGAATGGATGAATTGGATGCATATGTGTTTTCTGGTGATTAAAAAACTGTCTCTTATGTTGATGGTAGCGGCAGAAGTGAACCACTATTTTTCTTTGATGTTTGGATTCTTTCCTTAAGAACGTAATTGATAAAGAACGAAAATTATTTTTGCGACATAAATAATAGCGATCATTTTAGGTTGAAAAATATTAATTTTGCAACATATTACGAATTCTTATCATTTTTATGATGCGTGAATCTTGGGAAAGGTCTATTGCAAAAAAATTTCCGTGGTCGTTCATGCTGCCGTTACATCACTTACCTGATATTCACATCGGTCTTTCTCTTAACCGCGCGCTCCGCTGTAAACATTTGAACACAAGCGTGCTAAAAAGGAGGAGTAGATATGAGTATCAGGTAATACCATTACAAGAAGGAGAAATCCAGCGTGTGAATTGTTGCTTTGTTATGTTATATTTTGTACGTTATATATATTATAAAAAAAGCAACAAAAAAAATTTTATTTAATACTTAGATAAACTCAGGGAAGGGCAAGTATCAGCCTTGGAAATCGACGGACGTAGTAAATGCGGCTCGAGGCTGTAAAATCGTACTCTTATAGGGACTGTTTTTGACGTTTTTTTTGTCACAAGTTTTAGACGATTTTTGCGGACCATTAGTGAGACTATTTTTGAAACCTTTCTTCAAATTTCAACCCTTAAAAGGACTAAGGCTCAAAGTTGGTGATTTACAACAGAATTAAAAAGCTAATCAATGATGAAACTTTTCAAAGGGGTATCCATAAATTACGTACGTAGTAAATGTGCCATTTATTGAACCCCTTCCTCTCCCCTTGTACGGAATAAAACAATAGAAATGAGGTTGTAAAACAATAGTTGTACGTAGTGGACTAGATCCCATCCTCTAAATTGCCTGCGTACATTATGGATGCCCCCAAATGCTTTTCGATAACTGATCTTTCTACTATTTTTAATGTATTTCATAGCAATAAATTTTTTATGTATTTCTATAGCATAGAAGCTTTTTGTTAAAAACCCATTATGATTTTAATTCATGTTGTCTTAGTGACCTTCAAACTCGTCTTCTTTATGTTGGTCCGTAGCCGAGGTTAAGCAAATTGAAATTTTTACGAGGCTGCGCAGTCGTTCTGGAAATTAGTATGCTAAGCAACTTTCAGGAGGCACAATCGATCATTTATCATGTATAATTTAGCAACGTTATACGTCGTATATTTTGTTTTGGTTAACCTCGCTAGTTAGGACTCCAGATGCTCCCACGAGGCTTTTGCTTGTAGATTCTATCACTCCATGAGGGGAACCGTAGGTGTAGGTGTTTCAAGGAAAGCAGGACCCCCATTGACGTGTCTTCTTTACATCTGTCGTTTTAATTGAAAATTATTTCGTTATTGCAAGTTCTTTCTAATCCTTGCAAACCGCGCAACATTCATGAATGCTTAAATTTTATAAAGCTGCAAGGTTAACCTCGCCATTTACTCACGAGGCTTTTGTTTGACTTGTCAATCATCCACATAGTGTTCCTTGTAAGTAGGTATTTCAAGGAAAGCAGGACCCTCATTTATCTCCTTTACATCTGATATTTCCATGCTTTATTACAAGCTCTTTTTAACCCGAGAAGTCACGCAACGTAAGCGCCAAAATCAAACTTTGCCGTTTTGCCTAACCTGAGGAATGCACAGACAAATCATACCATTAAAAAATCCTTAGGATGTCCCCTCAACTCTAGCAGATAGAGCATGAATGGTGCAAATTTCAAAATTACCCCATTAATCTTGCTTACTTTTTATGCTTTTTCTATTGGATCAATTTAAATCTTCTAAATTTTATTTCAAAGGGAGTCCTCCCTTCCCCTTGACAACTTTTAGTCCCCACAAAGGCCTGGTAACGAGAGATCGGACTAGGGAATTTTGACCAAGACCGACAATGTCTGATAGGGGAGATCCTGAGGATTTCAAAAGGGTCGTTTGTCTGTCCATACTTCTCAGTTTAGGCTAAAACACTTAGTTTACCAGATAATGAATTAGTCTCCCCGACTAATTCCTGGTCGTTGGAAAGGGATCAATACTTAAATTTGACATAATTTGTGACCTTTGAGAAAATGAGTAGGAAGGTATTTCTTTTAGCGGCATAGCGGTATTTTAGCCAAATTTGAACGTAGTAGTAGAAAAAAACTTCAACCTTCTTAATTACTATAAATGGTACCCTATTTACTTTGTTTTCATAAGATTACCTTGGTACTAAATAGCTGATAAGCTTGATGATTATCCGGACGTGCCAACGGGGAATCTTAACCATCTTTATGCCATATTTTCCCGGGATTTTTTCTTGATTGCCGACAAACGCTTTTTTTATTAAAAACTTTTTTACCAAAGGCTCAAATTTTTTAGCTACTCATTTAAAGTGTAGCTGTACCAGACCTCTACTAAAAGAAGTACTTCTTCCAGTCAAAAGTAATCTTATGAATTTATTTTCCCGACTACCGTATCGTCAGGTCTGGTACAGGCTATTTATAGATCTAGAGAAGCTGTAATTTTCCTAAAATTGACGAATTTTGAGCTGGGATTTTCTTTATTATCTATAATATTGGATATTGTCTTTCTTGAGATGAGGTATTTTCTCCAAACATTTGGGGCAATAGTGCAAATATTCAAAAAAAAATTCTTGAAAATGATCTCTGTAGAGCACAAAATTTATAGTAAAACTGTAAATTACCTAATGAAATCTCATACACTTTGAAAAAAATAAAAAACCACAAAAAATTCTTGAGTGTTTTCCCCCTCAATTTGATTTATTACAGGTCTGCAAGACGTCCAGGATGTCTCTATTCTTATTCATCTATAGATGTGACGTTTACCACGTTTTTGTGGTTTATGATTTGAAATGTTAGGATAGGCATTTGGCATATTAATAAATAATCATTTTCTTAATATGTTTTTTTTATAACAAAAGCTTGCATGAAGTTTAAAAAACTTTATTAACATGTGATTTTTGATCCATACTTGAGAACACTCACTCCGTATTTGGTATATTGTCGAGGGTAAAGAATTAAATAGATAGGATGCCTTATAATATAGAAAACAAGCTTAGATGAATAAAATAAACAAGAATCATAGGAATTCCAGACAAGTACAAACCCTTAACAACAAGCTAAACAGCAAGCTATTCGTTAATTGACTGACAAGCTTTTAAAAAACATTTTAGGTTTCTTCTGGAAAAGACATTAAGAAACCCGAAACTTTTTCCAAGAAAATTTTCCAATTCATGAGGAATTGTGGCTAACCCTGTTTGAAGAATTATTTTTTGCAGTTTATCTGCGAGTGAGGTGGTGATATGCGAAATAAACCTTTCTTGAAATTTAATTGCGTAATTCATTTATTACGTCATTTTTCATGAACTTTCATTGAAATCTTAATTTTGATCAAAAGAGCAGAGTTGAGTTTCGTGGGAAGAATGTTTCGCGAAAATTTATTCCACGAAACTTTCAAAATTTGTCACCCATGAAGGTTTAATTTCGAGAAAAATTTTAAACATAGCCTACCGCATCGAACTAATCGTTTAAAATACCTAATATTTGTTGATGCTTCTTACAGTTTTGACGGATTTATTTTTTCTATTGCTTCGATGTAAATCGCAAGTTTCTTTCCGTAAATGATCTTAATTTCTTCCATCCACAAAAGTTTATATTCCCACAAAATGCACAAAACTTCGTAGTCGCACTAGGTCGCGAGATTCTATCTTCCCGCAAAAAGTTTCTTCCTTTTAAGTATTATCGCAATTATATTAAAAACGAAAAATGTATCAATAAGTTTTGAGGATCGTTAATTGAGAATTTCGACAATCGCCAAAATCTAGAAATTTTCAAAACGCTACTACGGGAAAATTACCCGTAAATTTTTTGTACAAAAATTAGCTAGTTACCAGACAAGGGAAATATATTTATTTTCTTGTCATTATAAAACGGGTTTAGCTTTTGGGAAGAATCTGTTGACTTTGCTTAGAATGTGCTGGGTTACCAAACTACTGACATCAGCAGAAAAAAGATAAAAAAGGCTATATTTTTGGACCCTTAACCATTAAAAACATATTTGTCATGAAGTTTTAATTTTTTTTACGTCCTAGACACCTATGGTAAGTTAGGAGCTCCGTGAACCATGCACCATGGAGTGATCCCTTGTCAAGAAATAGATTCCCTAAATGTTGAAAATTCCCCCCGGCACTGAAGTGGTTCATATCCCAACACCTAATGGTCAAATTTGATTAATGGCTCCATTCTTTTCCATCTGCTTTTTATGCTCTATCCAGTGGAACAATATTAGGTTGTACAAGTTAAAGTTTTCACTGTTCATCACCTATCTAGCCTGAAAACAATCTTTAGTAAACCTGCTCCAAGGATTTTTCAATTGAGTTTACTTGTTTAGTAAACGGTGGTTTTTTTCCTTTTTCTCCTGGACTAAGTTTTGCACCTTTGCGAAAAAATCACAAAAAAAAACTCAGAAATTATTTATTCACTAGTTCATATTTCCCGCACAAAATGTTTCACTAAATGTACTAACCTCGTCCCCAGGGTCTTCCTCTTGCTGGGGATGAGGTTGTAAATGTACGACACAGTATTTTCTCGGACACTGCCGGACACTGAAGGGATTGAGTACAAATATACCATGAATATGAATAAATATAACTCTTAGCAAATGTACCAGTTATTCGAAGTTTTTCGAATGAACTACAGATACTCTGAGGGGGCCGAAACTAGCAGTTTCACTTTAACGCAACGGTATAAGTTTCCACTTATCAATACTTAGATATATTGAAATGTACATGAAATGTTGATTAAAACATAGTGTAGATAATTAAAAGATAATTTGGTGTATTTTTCTAGTTTAGGTATATATGATGTAATATAAAAACTAAAAAAACGTTACATTTTCGCATTACAAATATTAATAGACCTTTTAATAAATTACGTAATGACAACGCTTGTCTCGTTTTTAGTAATTTTGGATGACCGATAATTAAAGAATGATAGAATCAGAAATATAAAAGCAATGCATTAGGACCTTTGAGATTTGATCACCATGACAATTTAAAGTGAGAACGAGACAAGGGTTGTTATTACGTAAATTTATAAAAAGGCCTATTGAGCACAATTTCTTTTCTCTTAACATAAATACATATTCTATACTCGGAACTACCTTAAAATGTCATTTTAGTTTCGCAAACTTTAATTTTCGCAAATTTTGCTCTCATTCGTTAGAATTAATGCTCGCAAATTTTCTTAAATTATAACGATTTCTTTATTCAGAAGAATTTATTTTCCTCTTCTCTAACAGTTTGTTCAGAAAGTACTTGATTGCTTATTTATAAGTAATCACTTTTTCCCTAAAAATGCTTCCTTTACATCGTTTTTGTCGACTTGCGAAAATCAGTGATAGTGAAAATTAATTCTCTTTATTAGGGTACTTTTTTCGAGAAAACTTTGGCGCAGGTACTTGCCGTTGCGGCGCAATTTCCGCAAATGCTTTGACATCTCCAACTTAAGTCCATACCTAATAATTTTTTCGTGTGCGCAAAATTAAATTTGAAATTCGCGCACAATTCAAATTATTTCACCCTCAGTCGAAATTTCCCGAATGAAATCTTCAATCGAAAGTTAAAAAATAATAAATTGCTGATTCGCAATCGTTAATTCCGCACTTTTGATTTAAAGTATAACAATATAACTCACGTAATTCAAATCTCCGTGAGACTTAAAAATTTGTTCGTACTTGATGGTTTTTTGAAATTATAGGGTTATAGTCATACTTTCAAATCCAGGCTTTTGACAGCCCATTCAAAATCTTGAATTTCACACTTTTGACTAATATATACAAATACATATATGAAACATATTTTCTTCTCTAAAATAGTTCTTCCTATTGTACATATACAGTATAACTCACGTAATTCGAATCTCTGTGAGACTTAAAAATATATTCGTATTTGATGGTTTTTTGAAATTATAGGATTTTTGTCATAATTTCCAGACCGAAAGATTTTGTTCGAGGTGAGTTGCAGGTGTTTGAATTACGTAAGTTTTAATGCGTTAATTTCTTTTCTATTCAATCTACAGTTGTCTACAGTATTACACCATACACTTTTTTCAAATGGTCTTTTGTACATTCAACAACACTTCCAGTTTGCGTGGCTCGAGCAATAATCTCACCCTTACTGTTAATCATAGTTGCTGAAGTGAAGACAAAACGTTTCCCCTTCTTCGTAACACAAGTATGTATATCTATCAATTCGTTTAGTTCGGCTGGTCTCATGAAACTCAAATCGATTTTAACAGACGAGCTAGCTACCCCATCTTTAAGTACCATTGACGAAACGACTTTGGCAACATCCATTATACCTATTAAGAAAAATGAAATTATTTAATTCATAATATGTGACAATCTATGGGAGAAAGGGACATAAAGCCAGCCATAAAATACAAAAAAAATGAAAAACGTCTGCGAAGGAGGTCATTTCTATTTGCGTGTCACTTAAATAGAAATGCACTCCTCCACAGACGTTTTTAGTGACTTTTCCAGCGGGTGTGGAGTATGATCGCGGTAAAAAAAATTTGATTTTGTAAAAAGCTTTCAGAATTAAAAAAAAATGTTGAATCTGAAAGACTTAAACCTAAAGACTTCAGTATGATGAAGAAGAAATATCTAATAATCGACTACAAAAAAGATTCTACTACAGAAATTTCAACGATTACATAAACTTATAAATAAAGTTTGGACAATTTTAATTTTGACTAGGAACAGATTACTAGTGCTTATATGTCCAAACATATACCTGCTATGCATCCTACATGGAATGAACCAT
>JAUBWS010019780.1:0-20217 GCA_032270445.1 Darlingtonia californica | reverse complement strand
TGCAGACCAGAAAATGTGGTTTGTTGTGGTATGTCAAAGTCGCATCGTGAAAGTTCAAGACGCCCCCTTTTACGGTACAGTGGCCGAGAGAACAAGGCGCTGGTTAGTGTACTTGGGTGCCCAGCTCGAATCTTGTTGGATGCTTCTAGAAACTATTTTTTTCCTTGTCATTTTTGTTATGTTCAGAAACTTAAAATGTGTGACTATAATAGTCACTTCAGGCACCAGACTAGGCTCAGAATCTTAAATTTTCTGACGTGATGTCCCAGGGGGAGCGAAGGTACTCAATGTATGGACCATCCAGGTTGCTGTCCGTAAGGGTGTATTTTTCACAGGTTTCTGAATCCTAGTTACAAATGAATTTTCTAAATCTAACTAAAATGAAACAGAAAAAAGTAAATCTTTAAAAACTTTTAGAACTATAAGTTTCTTCCTTCTATGGAGTCATCAACTAACTAAAAGAAAAAATTACATTATATTGACTTATTCTGATGCAGGCATTTTGATACAAGTCTATCACGTTTATTTAGTAGGTATTTTTCTCCGAACAGTTCAAGTATGGCAAGTTTCTTGCTGAGACACAGACTACATCTTCTAGAGGTTGGAAAGGATGAACTGCATTCCTTTTTGATCTTCCATGACTCTTGGCTCTACAACAACTTTGTTTTTAAGTATGCACTTCCTTTGATAGCTCGGTTTCTTTCTTGTATTGCAGAAGTTTGTGATTCGCAAATGGCCTTTTGAAAGTACCCTTACTAAGCCCAATATAGGTTTTTGGGTTGTACATAGTGCGGTTTCTGAACATAACTAAAATGACAAAGAAACCAAACTTTCTTTCTTACAGGATTCGAACCCCTAATCCACTAACCAGCTCCTCTGTCCTCTTGGCCACCTCAGATTATGTTTAAATGAGGCTAAATCGGATATGTCTGGTGTGGTCTGGGTAAAGATGTCCAGGGAGATACAATATATCTACTTTGCTTTTCAAATCACACAAAAAACAAAAAAACGTTTAGCCTTCCAATCGAATTCACTTTGATTTTGGTTTTGACTTTCATTTGACTTGAACTTTTAATTTTGATTTTAACTTGACATTGATTTTATTTTTTATTTTTTGTTAAGTTTAAGAAAATAACAAAATAATGTGTTTTCTCCATATTAAGAATAATTTTCATATAAACCTTTTTTCAGAGTATTAACAGGGTTTTTCATTTAAAAACTTAAGATTTTATTATGAAACACAAAACTTTTCTCAAAAATGACAGGAGATATAACTGTTTCATACTACACAAATGCAAATGTAACAAAAATAAACATCAACAAACACGAGGGTTTTTTGGCTCTGAAATTATCATTTGTTAGCTATTGTTTTTCATGTAATATGATTGGTCGCACAAGATCTTGTGTAAATACCCTCACCTGCTATCAGGCTGAGAATTATAAAGTTTTTAAAAACATTTCTTTAGAAACGAATGAATTCACAGCCTGTATTCAGTGCTGAGCAGCCTACAATCAATGACTGTAATGACTTTGTTTTTACTCTCTCTTTCTTATTTGGCCATAGAAATCTAATAATAATAATTGAAGCAATATTTAAAAAATTTGGAAGATTTTCTCTCTGCTTTAGGAGATCAGAAGATTAGGTTAGTGTAAAGTTTGGGAGACTGAATTTGTTTGTTTATTTCTTATTACTTTGTTTATAATTCGAACTTTCTGTAAATTAACTTTTAAAAACAAGTTTTACACAGCATTTTAAGTTTTTCTCTATCACATGCTAACTTACATGATCTATTACTGTAAAGTTCTTTTTGCGAGAGGGTTGTTTTTATATCCTTTTTTAAGATATTTTCCGTAAATAACCTTTTTGGGAGATGGGACCATACTGAATGTTTTGGAAGTAAAATTGGATTGACAAATTTTGTGGTCAGCATTTTCAGTATGGATTTATTAATTTGACAACCTAAATAACCTTTTCAAGACGGCATTCCAACCTGATATCAAGGTTAGGTTGAAAAACATTTTAAGTGCCAAGCTAAAAATTTATACCTACTAGTCCCAACACAAATACAGTGATAAAAAAGCAGCAGTAGACACATTTATTGAAAAGCATAGAAGTTGTGTGTTTTATCTTGCATTTGACATTGAATGCTTCTTTCTTTCTGAAAACACTTTTCTGTCTACCATTATTAAACTTTAACAAAAATTGAATTGGTTTCCAAACCCCCTGAAAATCTGCATTTCTTGTATATTTTTTATTTTAGCACGCCAAAATCTTTATAGAAATGGCCCGTCTGAAAATTGTTTTTGCCTCTAAGCACGGGCATGAGAATATAGCAAAATTGTAAACCTTCAAATGGATCTATGGATAGGTCCTCTGGTTATGTTATGGTTTAAAACAAAATAATGTCATCAAATCAAGTTCACAACAGCAACTTTTGTTTAGAACTGACTTAAAGCAAAACAATGTCATCAAATTCAGTCAGCAGTTCTTTAAAGCCTTGATTTTCTTGAATGTGCATTTTCGATAAGTCTGTTTTGGTGCTCTCCACCAGCAGAGGTAAACAAAGCTTTTTATAAGAATTTCTTTTTTGCGTGAAGTTAAATAATTCATGATATAATTTATGCAATAAATCTACCAATATTGACGTATTTAATACTAAGAAAAACATTAGAACGAATCATGCTCCTCAACATAAACGAGGAGCGCGATAAATCGCGCTTGCACTGTTTTACAGAATTAGAAGACTGACTCTGGGAAAAAAGTCCATTAGGTACTAAGTGCAGAACAGGATGGTGTAGCTCTTAGAAATCTTTCCTATCCACTCAAATTTTGAATAGTAAGTGACAGATTTTTCCAAGAATTTTACTTAAACAATGTAATGTTGTGTGAAAAATGACAAAACATTTTTATGTGAAGGCTCAAAAATTTTATTTGATGTTTTTGTGAGAGCGAAAAAATAACATTTTGAGAGGTGATTTTTATTTCAACTTCTGGTTTTGAAAGCAAAGAAAACACACAGGGGAGGCGCTATTCATAAAGGATGTGTGCATATATTTGCAAATTTCAGACCCCCCCCCCCTTGTCAAGGCATGTCCACATTTGGCTGAATACACCCTCCCCCTTTCCGCGCGGACGTAAGGCTTGCATTGTTTGAAACGTCTAACTTGCATCATAATAATAACATCATAATAACCCTTAGATGCGGACATCCTTTATGGATGGCCCCAGAGATAAAAAGTGAGAAAATTGGCTGCATTTTCAGTCTCCTACTGCATTTTCAGTCTCCTCCTACTGCATTTTCAGTCTTTCACTTGAGAATCTAATACACAATGATTTGGTTTTGATAACTAGACTATACAGTAAAAAATATGCTTAATGGTAATAGTAAGTTTGAAAATAAGTGTATAGTTTGCATTAGTAGAAAAGCATGCTAACATTGTAATACAGCAGTACACTATTTAGCATGCATGCAGTTTTCTTATAGCTTTAATACACAATAATTTCTAAAATTTGATTTGCAATTTCTTCATTGAAAATTGATAATAAAGTTAAAAGCACATATCCACTTTTGAATTTTTATCATTAACATCACTCAGTACGTAAGGTACTAAATGTGGGTGGTAGGTGTCCAGGTAGAATTTTTCACTTTTTCGTCAATTAGTGTCATGGTGTCTAAGACATCTCTCAAAATCTTATAAAGTCATCTAACTTCAGCCCAAGTTTGAAGTCTCTAGCATTGACAGCTAGAAAATTATTAGCATTTCAAATTTGCTTTTTTTATAAGAATTTTTCCTTACTTCACTTCAAAATGGTTGCCATAGCAACAACAATAATTTTACAAAAAACTTCCTTCATTTATCTTTGTAAATAAATTTTGGGGAATCTCACAAATTTTCAAGGGCATAGGGTTTACATAAAAAAAGTTATTTAGTAAAAACTGGCAAGCCTTATCTTATAATGGTTTTTTTATGCTATTTTAATTGTGCTTTTCTATCATTGCTACACATTAGCGACTAAATCCTGATATGCGGCATGTCGTACCGTATTCATCCGGCATAGACGTTTATAGACACTATATGTAAATATAATAGTCCACGTGATAAATATTAAGAATTTACGGCATCTTGGAAGCGGCGATGGACCAGTGGTAGCGACTACGGCTTGGAATCTGAGGGTAAGAATTTCCGGAAGGTTCGAACCTTAGATACTTTTTTATGGATATTTTTTTTCTATCCTTTTTTTATTTTTCTATTTTTTCTATTTTTTCTATTTTTTTCTGTTTTTCTTTCAAACGTTACTAAAAACACTCTCAAAGGGCACGAGCCCGTCACACCTTTTAGCCAAATACTGTTCATTCGTTTTTGGGATGGGTTAGGGCTTGGGTTCCTTTTAAAAAAATAAAAAATAAGTAGAAATATAAAGAAATAAAGAGTTAATCGGGAAAATATTGATTTTATCAAAAAGTTAAAGTTTCCGCATATCAGGATTTAGTTGCGTTATTGCTACACATTGTTCTTCATTTATCAGTCAAAAAACTATTACCCATACTATGCTCTTGAGACAAAACCTTGGTTAAACCTTACATTAATTGTCGTGATAGTAAACGAGATCACTTCATAGAGAATAGGTCAAGTTTAATAATTAGTAAGTCATAACAATCTTGAGTATATGAAAATCAGTACAACCTAGTTCTTTACTTCTTGAAGCTCCTTGAATTTACTCTTTGAAATTGTATGAGCCCTGAGTTAGTTCTTTGCTGACTATTTTGGATTTAGTAATGGAGATGATTTCTAATTGTAAGTCACATCAGCCATTTGATATTCCTTTCAAAGAGTTGGATTCTTCGTATTTTTTGTATTTTAAGTTAAAGTTTAATAAACAAATGATATGTTGAGACAAACATTTCACCTTTCTTTCCTCCATTAATGGATAAGACTTAATGTTAGCATTAGGAAACAAGTGACTCAAAAATTAGTTATATAAGTACTGAAAAACTTTTGATAGAAATTTTGACTAAAAATGTCAGGAAAATCAGGAA
This sequence comes from Darlingtonia californica, assembly GCA_032270445.1. NCBI lineage: Eukaryota > Viridiplantae > Streptophyta > Magnoliopsida > Ericales > Sarraceniaceae > Darlingtonia > Darlingtonia californica. Next base: position 15,178 of record JAUBWS010019780.1, on the reverse strand, counting down.
AATAAGACCTGTCTTGGAAGTGGACACCCTGAATTAACAAATCTGCGCGCGCACTTATAAACTGAACGTGAATAGGTGTATATCCTCGTCAAAATCTTAAACTTAATTACATTCAAAAATATTTTATCACAAATCTTTATCTTTCATTGACAAGGAGAGAGTTGTATAAGAGTATGGTATTTGCTTTTTTGTAAGTAGTTTATTAAAATACTATTTATGTTTTCCTTAGATAGTTAATATGTAGAAAACCTAAAACATGATGGATTGGTTAAGGAGTATACAGCCTTCTACAAGATGTTTGATATTAACTGGTGCTGGAATAAGTGTCAGCTATTTTGCATATTCATTGTACAGGTACAAGAATCCTCCCAAATATGAAGAGATACTGCAAGATGCATCTACATCACCTAAACAGGAACACAAAGGTATAAATGATTCTTTTAGTGGCCAGCAATTTGATGATATGGCAAATATAAAGTCTAATGACAATAGAATCCCAGCTCCTGATATCACATACAATGTTGTACCCAATGATGAAATGAATGGGGGAGGTTGGGTAACACCTACTGCTTCAAATGATAATTTAACATGGCGTTTAGTGGAAAATGCTGAAGAAATTTTCGAAGATGATTCTCCAAGAGAAAGAGAACCAATCGAAAGTGATTTCATGATGGATGACTTCGAAGTGGATAGAAAGGTATGCATTGGCTAGTTCTTATGTACAATTCAATGGCAAATTTTAATCTTTAATGTCATTTAGATTAATAGCTTATGATACAAAGTTTGAAAAATGGTATGCATGCTTCTTTCTTCTTCTATGTGCGCAAAAGAATTCAGCCAGTCAGTCAGCCTAATATTACTTTGTCATCATAGTGCGAAAATCATCTTTCATCTTACATTTTTTATCTGCTGTATTAGAATATTAATGTTTGTTGTTCAATGGGAAAAGTAAGAATCTTTGTAAAGTTCAGATTATTTTAGAATCAGCCCAGATTTGAAAAGCCATGTTTTGAGTAAAACCACCAGTGAAAAACACGTTACCAAAAATATTCAACCAACTTAATGACATTTTCTGTCAAAATATTCAGTTCTGGTGATATCTCTACTCATCGCAAGGGAATTTTTATCTGACAGGCTTAGGAACTTGGGACGGCAGAGAGGGTCTTGGTTCCAGCATTTTGTAATCAGCTCCATCAGGATTTTGGCTTGATATTTATCAAAAGTTCTTTTCTGTGGTATTTTCATGATTTTTTGTTGGTAAATATTTTTAGGCATCTAGGAAGATACTTATCCTTGGTTTGGAAGGATCAGGCAAATCTGCCCTACTATCACAACTATCTAAAGAGGGAACTGATTGCACAACGTACCTACCAACCAAAGGATTCAATGTTGTTTGTATATCTTTTGACAAAGTTGACCTCAATATTTGGGAAGGTATGTGAATTTCTATGCACTTTTGTACACCTTCTTAATCATCCTTTCATTATATTGCAAGAATTAGAGATAAGACGTCTTCCAAGACATCATAGAAAGTAAATTCTGATATGCTTTGTATTAATTTGTGCTTTTTTGTTTACAGTTGGTGGTTCTATTGAATATAGATCTTATTGGAAGAACTTTAGCCAGTCAACTGACTTAATCTTATTTACTGTTGATTCTTGTAATCGATCAAGCTTCCCACTTGCAAAGAAGTACCTAAATGATATAATTGGTGAAGCTAATGAACAAAGTGATTTCCACATCATTGCAACAAAATCTGACTTGGAAGGATCTGCAAGCGCAGCAGAGATTCAAGAGGCATTAGGTTTGGATGGGATGAAAATGAATGTCATTAAGGTTGCTGTAAGAACAGGTGGAGCTGCTTATAGCATTGGTCTTGAGGAAGTTCAAAAATGCTGTCTCCAAATTGAAGAGTAACAACTAACTCTTGGTGTTATGTACCTTTAATTCATGTTGATAAGGACTAGAGTATAAAAACTTCATTCAAATGTTTGTATATGTTTCATGAAAATGTTAATCTTCCACACATTTTTACTAGTTTTTATAGTTGAGAAATAGTTGTATTTATTAAAATTTATTCAGAGATGATTTATGAATTATAAGAATACTGTTTATATGTACAAGGATGAGAAAATTTTATGGAAATGGGTAGTCAAAATATTATTGTAAATATTGCAAATTATTTATATGCATGAATTTGGTTTTATTCTCATTATCTTTATAATGCCTGCAGTTTTTTGATATTTCTTGATGGTTATAACAAAGCCTTCTACTGTAACCATTTTAAAATAAATGTTATGTCCATAACATGTACTGAACCTTTAACTGGATTTACGAAACGGGGTCACTTTTTTATTTATAACAGGGTTTTTCTCTAGTTTCTGTTTTTGTCTGATTTTTCTAAGGAAAAGTTTCCACGATTACCAGTTAGATCCTTTGAACACAAAGTTATGTAGACAATAAAAACACAACGTTATGTAGACAATAAAAACAAAACTTTGCTTTATCACACTACTCAAATTTAACTCTATAAGACGAAAGATTCTACTACATACATGATTTTAGATGAAGTGCTTTTTAAAAGTTGCGATATCAATAAAATCGTGGAGAAAAGTAGGCGATGCCCACAGGCCTGGAAATTTGGCGGAAACAATCGTTCTCCTTACCGTATCGTTTCCGCGAAATCTAATAAACAAGGATTTACTTCACAATTAGAAAGTTTTTCGTTTTCGTTACCATCGTTACCGTATCGCTACTGCACACCGAAATTTACGTAAACGATTTTAGGTTTTGTCGTTTCCGCAAACGATAAATACGGCAACGAAGTTTCATTTCCCATAAATGTTTAAATTCCCAGGCCTGGTCCATGTCTCTTGTTTTCTAAGGCTATTTCTCTTACAGCTGGGTTATCCTTAGATGTTTCATGGCAAGCATGTGAGATTTAATTCCATTACTCTACATGACCTTTGCCACTTTTGATCATACTGGTTCAAATGTTATGGATATGAAACAAACATTAAAAATCAGTTCCTTCGCCATATCTGTGTAAATACAACAGACGGGTGGTTTCTTAAGCTGATACAACAGTAATCATCTCAACTTTTAACATTTGAATGCATATACAGTGAGAGTGAGGCCACTATAAAACTGATGCAACGTAGAGAGATCATCTTTACAGTGAATTTCATTCAGGATATTTTCAGCTGCAGTCAGGGGGTCAACATTCGGGGTACTAACCCATAGCCGAAACGAGGGTACTTATCGCTTTCAAAATTTAAGTACGGTAAGTACCCTGGTGCTTATCAATATTTCTTGCTTGGATGATTTCCACATTATAGTAGAGTTTATCATCTCATTAATCCCACATAACCTCACAGCATGTAAATTTGATATATATTGTATCTCCTATGTTTTTGGATCTTAACTGATAATAAACACTGATCTTATTTTGTTTTAAGCCAACAAATAATATATTTTATGGTGTGTCAAGAAACCGAAAATGTCGAAGGGAAGTCTTGTACTTGTCAGCTGCGGCAGCTTCAATCCCATTACTCAAATGCATCTTAGAATATTTGGTAAGTTTTATACAGTGATTCTTCTTAAAACAGAACAATATCCAAGTCTAAGTTCGATAGCTGTGCACCTTAGAATAGGTAGGTAGATTTCCTAAACCAGATATTGATTGGTATGTCTCCCAAGGCATGAAACCCTAAGCCTTAGACGGACTATTTTTTGTCAATTTTGAAACTATTTGGAAGATTTACTGGGACAAGTTTTGAAACTTTTTGAAAATATTAAAAATCGTGATCCTTAAAAGTATGGAAATTAAAATTTCCTGATTTCCTGACTTTGAATTGGTTTTAAATTGTGAAAAAATGATAACCCCTATAAGTGAAAAATATCCTATGTGTTCCAGAGATTGTATATGCACCTCTCCTACGAGATCTGAAAGGCTTTTAAGTTAGGTGCACGAACTGTTTTCATTGAGAATATATAGTTATCCAAACATTTACAATTTAAATTTTCATACCTGATTAAATACGTGGAACACACCTGTCAACTTCGACTTTGATACGGTGCTGCATCGTGCTTACTGAAAAAGCTTCGTTGTTATGGAATCAAGGGTAAATTTTTCAAATGGATTGAATCATTCTTATCTGATAGCTCACAAGTTGTTAAAGTCAATGGATTTCAATCGAGTGTCGCTCCAGTCATCAGTAGCATTCCTCAAGGTAGTGTTCTCGGACCACTATTGTTTGTGATCTACATTAACGACTTGCCAGATGTTGTCTCGTCGAGTGATGTTTACCTCTTCGCAGATGGTACAGTGGAATCTCTCTAAAGCGGACGTCATCGGTCTGCTTTATAGAGATGTCCGCCTTAGACCATGTCCGCTTTAGAGAGATTCCACTGTACTAAACTCGTAAAGATGATTGACTCAGTAATAGACTCTCAAACGCTGCAAGATTATATCGATGCACTTGAAGCATGGTCCGAAAATTGGAACATGTTAAAACTGGGAAAGATCTAGGAGAAATAATCGATTCTAACCTACGTTTTGAGGACCATATATCAGAAAAAGTAAACAAAGTAAATAATTTAGTTGGTCTCAGCCGTCGCAGCTTCTCTCATCTCGACACGAGATGTTTTTTAAACAAAAAATAAAATCTCATCAAAAATGTTCGAGGCGAGCCACTGAAATCTTAAAAAGTTTATCACATCTCAACTATGACGAACGACTCAAAAGGATTGGGCTTCCTATACTAGAAAGAAGGCGCGAACAGGTTGACATGATAGAAGTGTATAAGTATCTTACGAGTACCGCGAGACAGACCAATCCGTAAACACAATTTCTAGCTACAAAGAAACTTTCCGAGGGATAGCGCTAGAGGATCCCAATCAACATCATTTTAATTCAGATCAATTAAACCCCGGAACAAGCTGCCTGTGAATGTTGTCATAAAATCTGTTACAAACATTCTAATATTGAATATGCCGATTGTAATCAGCCGGTTCATAGAGGCCATATTTTAAGACCTGTGAATTGTAATTTCATGAATATAATATAACTCACGTATCTTTATGTGGTATTTTCTTTTCTACATCACCTGCATCATTGGGTTATTATGATTGACACAATTTTATAATATAAGCATATTGACTCTTAGATTTGACTCTGAATTTTTGAAAATCTCGAGATTTAAAAGGTTTTTGAAGGAACTGAATACGCCAAATGAAAGAGCTTGGCTTTAGAAACCAGTATACATCTCGATATAAATGCGTTTCAAAATAAACATATTTGAGGCTGAGCTCAAAATTCCATACGCGGTACGTGTACATCATGTTGACAAGAGAGGGGAAACTGGCTGAACATGGGCTACTACTGGCGGTGTATTTGTACTTTACCAAAATGGGGCTATACACCCGCCTGCAAACTATGATGGTTCGAAATCGCAATTGAGAGTGAAAACTCAATTTGTCGATGTTCCACATTTGCAATGATTATTGTTCTTTTAGAATTAGCAAGAGATGCACTACGCAAGAAAGGTCAATACAATGGAATTGCAGGTATCATGTCTCCAACACATGATCTTTACGGGAAAGAGGTAATGTTGCTAGTAACTTGTTTTGCAGACAAATATTTTTGTCACTCAAGAAAAATGCTTTCGTATGGAAATATAGAGCTGCGCAATCCTGATATAAACTGAACCGAAGCGAACATTCTTATCAAGATAAAGTGCCAGCTTTTTTGAGATTTCTCCCTTTTAGTCCAGTAGCTACTGGGAGCAAAAATGCCATTGCTTGCAAATTTGGTAAGGATGTTAAAAGTAGCTGGAAATGTTCTATTGGATGACCTTAATCAGATTGTTTTTACTGGACACAAGAATTTTACCAATCTCAGTTTTTATGGCAATTTTTGTAATTCTGCGTGAGACTTTCAATGGAGCAAAAAATGAGGTCAAAAAAGCTAAACCTTATATACCATTGAAAAGTTCTCAAAAACTGAATAGAAGAGTTGTAAACGGATATACTCGATTTATTTAAGAAATTAGTAAATAATCATTTATTATTCTTCTATACAGTTTTTGAGAGCTTTTTAGTGGTATAGTTGATTTTCAGTTTTAACAACATGAAAAAATTATGATTTTTTTTGTTTCTGAAAATTCCTATAGAAACCTCATACGACCCGACTTGAAATGCTCTGGAGACGCACGTTTTCGTGCATACAAGTGGTCCAGTAAGACTTTTTTGCTTGATTAACTTAAAAGGAATACATTTTCATCAAATTTAGTTCCTTACCTCCCCATTCTACTTCCATCTCCCAATAGCTACTAGACTGTTTATAAGAAATGCATTTCTTCCGCTTCACGATTGACTGTCCAGTTTTATATACACAAAAAAATTCAAAATTTTAAAGAACCTTTAACAAAACTTTCCAAATTTCGACTATGTAGACACACACCTGAAGACTAAATATATCACATGGAAGCAATAAAGATTTTAGCGTTTGCGAAAAGAAGTTTGCGAATTTCATTTTTCGGAGGATCGAATTTTTGCTTTTCGTTAGGCACTGAAAACTGAGAAACGGAATTTAATTTATGTGTAGTGTGTAGGTAGTGTAGGTAGTCAGTCATTTGGTATCAGCCGACCCGTAAGGTTTTCTTTCCCCGTTTTTGTCAGCACTAGAAGGTCAGCGGAATAACCATGTTTACGTCGAACGCCACACTTACCGCCCGCCTTAATCACCAAGTATCTGGTATAACATAAATCTCTTGGTTGTTAACCCTTTTTACTGCCGAGAAAATGGAACAGTTTTGAAAAGAAAGTATCCATTAAAGTTCGGGTGTTGGCATATGCAGGATGGCATAAAAGAAAATCTTCCAAAAAATTGGCGCCCCATGGTCTAAAAAAGCGTAATTCTTAAAATATAAGCATTTAAAAAATTGTACTTTTAACACCATCGACATCAGTAAAGCATCAATTTCACTTGGAAAATTTGGTGGTAAAAATATTTATCACTGCCGTCGACACGCAATAAAAAGTGCCACGATTTATAACGTTGGAGGACCCTTTATGGTTAGCTCCCATGCGCCTTCGGAAATTTCAACTTTCTGGATTGGCTAAAACCAAACTTCATATGCAGCAATGTTCTATGAACGTATTTTAAATGTTGGATATACTTATATTTCTGTATGATCCAAAAACTTCATGTTGATAAAAAGCGGGGGAACTGTGCCCTCCCTCAATGTTGACGGCCCTGTTCGTTATTTGAATTTCACTACTCATTTTTTCGTCTTCCGGATATTTTTTTGCCTTACAATATTACCTTGCAATGTTTGTGGTAGCTCCCCACGTACCCAGATGGAAAAACCAGCCAAAATAAAGGCTGTGAACGACAAAGACACACACAACTTTTTGAAAACAAATTTTGGAAGAGGGAATTCTCTTTACTAGTCTAATATCCGAAGATATAAAGACAAGGGGTAGGTTTCCTAGCTACTTCTTACCTTCAAATAAAAATATAAAAACGCTCGAGCTCGATTATGCTTACCTTCAAGAGAAAGCCCGTGTCGAAAATGTATTTTTTTTTAAGTTGAATTTTTTTTAGGGTTTGAGACGGTATTTGTGTGTGCCTCAAATTTATCATTGTGTTCGATAGAAATGAAGACATTGGTTGGATAACCCACATTTTTTTATAGGGTTTGGTTGGATCGAAGCATCGCCTAGCAATGTGTGAATTGGGGACACAATCATCTGATTGGATTAGGTAGATTCAGCTTTGATACAAACAGATCCTTTTGATCATCTGCTCAATCTGTTCCGGACACGTTTCTCGTTATTGTGTTTTTATTGGACGTTAGAAATATTGTGGATTCGTTTAACAATCCTATTAGTCGCAGTATGCCCCCTCCGCGTGTCTTCAGCGGTGACAATTTCCTCCCTTCTGCTGAATTGTTTTTTTCATGTTTCTATAAGCGTGTACTCCTAGCGTATCTAAGTTGCTGTCTAAGCCTTTCTTGGAGTGAACATTATTTTTATCATTAAGTTTAGAATTCATAATTACGTAGGATTTCCTCTTCAATTCAACACGAGAGCTGTTACCAGTGAGGGACCTGCCTTCCTGGAAATACTTACAAGGAGCTTTATGAAATAAACATGATTGGCCATTCTCACTGTGGCGTCGTGACGATGTCTAAACACGAGACCCCTGTTTTCTAAGCCCAGCGTATTAATCATTGGGCCACTGATCCACAATAAAGAGATGGAATTATCAATAAAAAGGAAATACCAATTTATGGTCATAACCACCTTCTTGTTTTTTTAGAGTTAGTAGATGGGAATCTGAACAAAGTGCTTGGAGTACTACCATCACAGTGTTGAAACAGATTCAAGAATTCGCCAATGCTCGTAATCAACCTCCGTATGACCAGTTACCACAAAATGGGCGTGGTATGTATACATTTGATTTCAATGTTTTAAGTTTTTTTTTATTTAGTATGTCTTCCCTGCCAAGTGTAGTAGAAAAAGTTATTTTGAGCCAATTCGGGGCAAAATCGAGCATTTAAGGGGGTGTTAATTTTCAAACCAGTCAAATTTTTTAATGAAATTTCTCAAATGTGCAGTAAATCTTTTTCGCCATCTTTTGTCAAGATTTTGTCATCATACAACGCGTTATGACGTCATTAAAAAAGTCACTTATTTTCGTTATTTGCTATTTTTAAATTATAGTAACGAAAGTCTATGACTCCAAAACTTTGACAGTCACTTAGTATAAGCAAACAAGCATATGACATAATTATTGTAACCACCTGTCACTTAAGTGTATTTTACAAACCAGAATAGAAAAATGTCAAAATTTAAGTTTGAAGGATTAACTTGGACTAAAATGTCAATGTTGGTAAGCCTTTGTGATTTTTGACATTTTCGTTGAGTTTTCTCAACTGCCAATTTACATACTGGTCTCTAATATACGAATTCCAGGCATTCTAGAACTAGAGAACCTTTCTGGTAATTTACAGACCGGTCTGCAAAATAACAACCACACATGTGACTGATTTGAAACTTTGCACATAAGCTTATTAAGACTAAAAAAGACAATAATGGTAGAAATCGAAAAAAATGTCAAATATCACACATAATTGCCAAAATTGACATTTTAGTCCTTATTTGAAGATTGTCAGGCAATTCAATCTTTAGAATGATTAAGAGGTCTATTTAAGCTTCTGATGTGTAAAATAAAAAATAAATAATATCTTAGGTGGCTGAATCAAAACAGTTACCGATAGTCTAATTTTGTGAAGATGTAATAGTGGTCAAAATTTCAAGCCTTTTGGACTTGTGGTTTAAGTGTTAACACCCCCCCCCCCCCCAGGGTTTTAGAAATCGGACCTTTAAGCTCTAGGCTTTGAAAAATGATACTGATATGAATTTAGATTGTTCCAATGTGTGCCTTCGGTTACTCATGAAATTGCGGTACGATTGTCTGACCTTGTACACAAACAAAATCATTTTTGAATAACACTGTAAGAGCTGATTAGAATTGATGTCCTATTTTCATGAATAGTGGACATTTTGAATTGAGAAAAAAGGAAACAAAATTCAAAATGTTTATAAACAACGCCTGTTTGACATTTTATTATTTATGACATTGGTATATCTTATGACGTCATACCAAAAGAGATTGTCTTCACAACGACTTCGAACATATACATAATGTATAATAAATGGTTACTTGTTATATCCCAAGGACTCGCTTGCCTGTTGTAAACAAGACAGTTTGGCCTAATTACTTCAACCAGAACGTGACAATTTCGTCTCTAATTTGGACCAAATGTTTTTCATGGTCAAACATTCAATAAGCGACCATCGTCTTCTTTGTTTGCATTTGAATAGGTTAATTGGAGGCACTTGTCATTTCAAAACAAACTTAATTTCGAGTATTTAATATCTTTCTTAAATAAAAAAAAATACAGCACTGGGTTCCATGAATTGGTAAAACCTCAGGCATCGTCTGACCAAAAGTCCTACTAGGTCTTACTCAAACATCTTTGCACCGGACAAACTGAACTGAACTGAATAATCCAAAGCATTCTTCTTTAAGCAACAATTTTTTGTGAATAAGTGCGATCATCTTTATAATCATGATAATATTTTCTCAGCGATGCACAAATTTTCGTTAAATCCTATAGATTACATCGGAAAACTTTTTTTATATTTTGTATAAATTTATGAGTAGTAAAGGTGTAATTGCTTTCCTGCGGGTCTCTAAGATTCTCTTACGTATTCTATTTCAGTTGGAGTACGCCTATTATGTGGAGCTGACCTGATGGAGTCTTTTAATGTTCCCGGTCTATGGACAGATGAAGATGTGGGTCTTTATCTTATCTTTATTGCTTGTAGTTTTTTACGTCATGACTATAATGTATTAGAGATATTTTTGAAAATTAGAAGCCCTAGATTGCGGAAAACTCTAACAAAAAAAAACGAAGCGTATGCCTTCAAATTAGAACCACACACCTTCAAATAAGAACCACTCACTCCTATTCAAAAATCAGTTGGTTTTGCCCCGTTCTGTGATAACCAAAAACCCTTAAATGGATACATTTTCGCGAATGCCAGTTTGAAATTATTACGCGTGGATTTAATTTTCGCGCCAAAAAATTGAATTGTATAATCAGGCTAAGTTTCACATACATTATATATACCTCTGTATCTGTACATATTAGGCTGAGTTTTATTAAGTTTCCCTGCACTTAAAATCTAACTATGTCCAGTGCTCTTTTGACTTTTTTCTTGCAGAATTTAATCTAATACATTTTCTAGTAGATTGAATACATTGTTGGTCAGTTTGGTTTGGTTGTCATAACAAGAGTTGGATCAAATCCTCACCAATTCATAGAAAACCACCATATTCTAAATCGGCTAAAAGTAGGTGTCCACCAGCCAACATTTTGTTCATTCATATCGTAAAAGGGTGGGTTTGAGAGCATAAAAAAGATCTTATTTTCTGTGAAAAACACTTTATCCAAGAAAATGTGTTATGGGAAATTTACTTTCACACGTTTAAATTCATCTCCGTTGTTGCTACATTTTTCAACAGGTCTGATATAACTTACAAAGTTTGATTACATTTTTTCATAAATACTTAAGAACGCACTCTACAAAGTTAGGGCCTTAAGAATTTCAGACTCAGAGTCTATTTTTATAATATTTGGGCACAAAACGGTCCAAAATTTAAGAATACTGACAAAATATAGATCAGCCTCATCTCATCTCAGGGTAGGTTGTTTTTATGTTTTTATTTTCTTTTTTTGTCATATGTTCTTAACTTGTACGTATATTTTTGCCGTTTTTATTTGATGTAGCTGTTTTGAATTTATACTTTTATGAATTCTAGAAAAGTTCCTTGCCTATTTTCTTAAGGAATCCCGAAACACGTCCAGCGTGTAGTTTCCGCCCATGTATGAAAGGCAAGGCACAGTTTCTTTGTGTAGTAGCTTTTTTTCTTAAAGCTTACACCTGGATCTTATAGAATCTTTTCAAATAGAGAGATTTTCCACCGCAATTATTTCATTTACACGTTTCAACACCAATTTGATCTTTGCTTCTAATTGACCAGCTGACTGAACGTGGTTAAAGAAACAATTTAATATTCTAATGGTTCTGATTGGTTTTTGAATTAAAACGACTCAAAAAATGTGTCAAGATTTCCCAGTTCACAAGGCGCCGTTTACAACAATATCTGTGACGTCACATGGATGTTGAAACGATATGAAAATAGCATCTTGTTTTTACTATTCACAAAAAACGTGTGAAGATGGTCGAAAATATTCTGTTTTCAGTTTATTTGCTCAAAGCGGATTTTTCATAATCTATTCTTTTGATAACCCCCTGGAAATATTTTTCGTTAATTTCGTAATATTTATTTTTTTCTTCTTTATTCACTATCTTTGGTAAAACAATAAGGAAATGTTAATATTGATGTTAATTTATTTTAGCAAAAATCCAGCTTTTTTATACATTATATATTGATCATCCATTTTTATCAACTTCTTCAAATTTCCCTATTTTACTTCTTTTTCTTTTTCTGATTGAAGAAAGGGAAGAAAAAATGCGTGGTATAATGTTTACTTTCTGCTATTATGCCTTGTTTGTTTTGTTTACTGAACAAATTATTGACCTTCAATAAAAGTAAATATCATCGCAAATTAGATAAATATAAAAATACCGTAATAAAGAAACTTGAATTTATAATTTTATACTTTTTTATAAGCACATATTATGTATTCTGATGCTTTAATTTTATATACCACTCCTTACAGCCTAGCCTACCTTTCAAATTTCAACTTATTAACGAAGTGCTTCTTTTTTTATTTTGCTGAATCAGGCTTCCTGAAAATATGTAAAATGATGTAGTTTAGGCTTGAATGGAAAAAAACTAAATATTCCAACCGGCTTAATCACGATAACCAGCGGAGGAGTGTATTTTATGGTAAAGCGACACGTAATATGCCCATCAGTTAAGTATAAATTCACTCCTCCGCAGCTGTTTTTTCGATTTTACCGACTGGGGTGTTCCACATTGCTAAAAGATATTTTGCAACGGCGGCTTATGTCTATACCTTTTTTACCATTGTAAAACCCTTTTCTAAATCTTATTTTTTCAATTCTCTTAGTTTTAGCAAACAGATGTCTTTATAGAATCTTTCCCAAATATTCCTTATCCTTTTGCCCCTTTTTCCTCTTCTCTTTCTTCTCTTTTCTCTCTGTTTTCTTTGCCTCCTTTTTACTTTAACCTTAGTCGAATGCGTTCGCTAATATATCAAAATGAATCAGTGATTAGAATGCAACCTTATTTTCTAATATCTTTGAATTTTTCCTCTTTCATATTGTTAAAAATCAACTGAGTTTTTTGGCCTTTACAGATAAAATTGCATATTTCATAAGAACCACTGTTTTGCAGATTGTGAAGCTTTCTGGAAAAGTTCCTTCTTCAACGAATATTCCAATTCAAACATTGCCCGGTTGGTCTATCTAAAGTTTTATCTGAGTGCCAATATATTCTGGACCTTGTAGCCTTGTAACGTGTGTAAAAGTCATTTGCGAGATATTTGAATGTCATTTTGACAAACTAAGCTGAACGGAACTAAAATATTGATGTACTAAATAATTGTTTCTCGCAAAGCAAACGTAAAACTTTCATACTATCAATATCTAATGATACTATGCTGTTAAAATACGGCTATTTTCATGACTATTACTTGTGTGAAATTTTTTGAATAATCCAGACAACCCACGAAAACCCTTACTATCAGTAAACGAGAACTTTTACGATGTATTTTTCCCTGGTTTGTTGTTGTTTTTCAGGAGAATATAGAGGTTGTCAAAGAATGGATTCCCAATGAAATTAGTGCTACAAAGATAAGGTAAATAAAACAACCTGTTAAGTAACATCTCCTAGAGTGAGTGGTGGCTGAGTGGTTAAGGTGCTGGGCGCGTAAATCAGATTTTCTCAGGCTTTCGGTAGTGAAAGTTGCCAATAACTTTCAATTCTCAATGGTGCCCTGAGGTGTTTCCAAGTGGAAAGCAAAAAAGCTTGGAGCAGTCGTAACGGGTAGACTAGTGTTTTCAAGCCACTTCCAATTCAACTTCAAAACATCACTTTCGGCCGGGAAACGTTGTGGGCCGTTACTCTTTCCGCGGCAACTGTTTGCACTTAAACTACTGGGCGTTAATTTCAACTTTGTGCTATCTACCGACTTGAAGATAACACCCAGTAGAACTTTCGACCCACCTGTATATGTGAACAAGTCGAGACTTTTCTACTAACATTGGCTGGAATTCTCGTAACCTCTGGTGGACATAAACAGGCGTGTAAAGGCGTTTTTAGATTCTCTTTTTTATAAGAACTTAAACCATATAAGAAGATAAGGCTTCAAATGACAATAGGTTCATAGCCTGCTTGATTGATCGATCGATTGATTGATTGATTTTTACATCTTTTCAGGCAAGCATTGAAACAAGGCGACAGTATCAAGTACCTCGTACCGGATCCCGTTGCTGATTATATAAACAAACACAATTTGTACAAGAAAACTTAATCTACAATCACAATCTATAACCGGCGACCACTGCACAACCGCTGCACCACTTTTTTGGTGTCTAGTTAGGACTTTTGATTTCAATCATATATAATTAGGAAATTGTAAAAATTGTAGTGCTTTTTATTTAATGCAAAATTTTGAAATATCCCTTACATTTTCATATATAACTTAATGCCCTGAATCAAATTCTGTCCAAATTAACAAAATACAGATAATTTTTAAGGACTTATCCACACTAGCTAGAAAATTAGATACATTAAGTGTAATATATGTATACTTTAAGGAACTAAATATCACGGATGCCTAGCCTCATTTTTTAATTTCGCGGGAGCTAAATTTCTTGGATGACCAAAAAAATGGATCTCGTGGAAAATAAATTTTGCGGCTGGCTTGGAATTTAAGGCTGATTTGAAGCTTAATTTCAATATTTTTTCAGAACATTTCAAAATTTTTAAGGATAACTAATCAAATAATGACTCATATTAGCATGAATAGTAAGTATATATGTAAGTATATATGTAAGTATATATACTTACTATACTTTTTTATTTTACTTTTACTTTATTATACTTTTTTCCTATTTTTTTTTATATCTATTTACACTGCATCAACCACACATAGATATTTAATTCTACACTCCTTCGAAAGAAGAGCCAATTTGTAATTATTTATTGGAGTCGAAATATATAACCGTTATTATTACTACTATTATTATTATATTCACTACAAGGAAAAGTAGGGACATAAATTACGCGGCTGGCTAAAAGAAAATTTTCCCGGTAATTAAATTTCGTGGACAAACGCATTTTCTTAAAGCTTGTTAATTTTCTTGGCAAATAAGCCAGACAAGTAAACTGTTTCTAAAAAATTTCGAGCGCTTAGTATTTGGTTTCTTATAATATAATTAAGTGTTATGATATATATGCCGGACGAAAAAAGCTAAAAACAATTCATGACTTAACAGTGCCGTAGCACCCCCCCCCCCCCCCCAATAATTTTTTTCACAAATGGGTCAAATGGTTTTTCAAAGAAAGTGTCACTTTTATTAGTATATTTTTCAATTGATTCTCATA
>JAUBWS010019669.1:0-12273 GCA_032270445.1 Darlingtonia californica | reverse complement strand
CGATTAGTTGATTTTTGCCATTTCACGAGACCAGATTCCACGAAGAACCACATTATCCAAGAAGCGGGTAAAACGGACAGCCATTTGAGGTGTATCATTTTCACTTCAGCATTTTTATGGGTGTAAATCATCAGTATTATATATGACAGACTGCGTCCGTGGTACGAGGCCCAACTCTCCGAGGAACAAAACGGCTTCAGAGCAAATCGTGGAACAACTGATGGAATATTCACCATTAAGCGTGTTCAGCAAATACCCAACAGAAAGAGACAACCGCTTTTCCTCTTGTTTATCGACATCACGGCGATGTTTGACCATATCCCCAGAAAGTGGTTCTTTGACTCAGTTAGAGTTCGATTCCACTCATCACAAAACCAGTATCTGATTGATATCTTGGAGAAAATATAGAAAAATACATCTGTTACATTCAACGAGGCCAAAGCAACATTCACTACTACCTCCGGAGTACATCAAGGAGGGTCAGAAAGCCCAATCTTATTTAACCTATACGCCATACGTGCCTTCATGAATCGCTGCGAGAACACTGACATCAAGTTCTTCGAACACAAGTATATGATTAACTGTCGAGCATTCTCCAGAGAAGATCGATTAAAAATGCGTAACGATAATGTCAGACTCTAGGGCACTTCTACACTTCCCTTGTCCGGCTATGCTGATGACCTCGTTTTGTTCTTGCTAACTCGCGAGGGACTCCAAAAAGCTCCTTGATGCTGTCTTCGAAAGTTTTGGACCATCACTGAGAGCAAAACAGAGACAATGATTCTCAACTCAACAGAAACAACTGAATCTTTGATGACTATTCGATCAACAAACCTGGAAAATGTGAACGAGTTCAAATACCTGGGGGCAAACATTGTTTCTGATGAACCTGGTACGGGCAAAAACGAAATAAACCATCGAATACAACTGGCACATAAAAAAGTTTGCTGAAATGACAAACCTTCTTCAGAATTTCCACATCAACTTGCATACACGAATTATGTTCCTGAACAGCTTTGTACGTAGCAGGTTGACGTATTCATGCCAAAACTGGAGCCTTGTCACACCTCAATACGACCGACTTGATGTCGCATATCGATCCTTCCTACGACGGATGGTCCGAAATGGATTCAAACAGGTTAATATCGACCAACAAGACTATCGGCATGTGATAACAAATGCCCGACTGCACGAAATCTGCAATACTCAAGACGTAAGCTCGTTCGTGAAATCACAACAGTCTAAATATGCGTCGCATGTAGTTCGAATGCCACTAGAATGATCCTTCAAACAACTCACGTTTAATGACGATAAATATACAAGAAGGGGACGTTCTGTGAAGTCGCTACTTGACCAAGTTGTTTCGAATAGAAATATTTCTTTAAATAATTTTTGTAGTCTATCTATCGATAGGAATTATTAGAGATTGACGATGGATTTTTTATATACATCGACCAATTTATCCGAGAAACTAGGGAATTGTAAAATTTATAATAATAGTAATAAATGTAAAAGGTTTCTACAGATGTTGGCATCTTGGTCCAGCCAAATCCCTGGATATATTGGTACAAGAAACAGGCAGGATGTGATGGTACAAGTGTACTGTTTTTCAATAACTATTTGACAAGATATGTTTCTTCTGAAATAGTTGATTTCTATAGAAACAATAGTGTGTGTAGTCGAAGTATTGCTATGGAAAAGTATCCTTGTAGTTTTTCTCCACCAAAAATAATTTGTGAATGTTGCGACATATGCGCCAGTATATGCAGTTGTAAATGAAAAGACTGTGGAAGGTGATGTCGGAGTAATACAAAAAAATCCAAGAAAGCAGAGGTTGTCAGAAAGTCAACGTGACGAGCTGCGCAGTTTATTAGTTGAATTCAAACTAAAATTGTTTGAGGATAGAAAAACTATCCCACAAGTATCTCTGTCAAACCTGTATTTAGGCAGAGATTTAGAGTTTACAGAAGCGCATATCAAAGAAATTATGAAAAATTTGAGTAACATTTTCACATTGAAAGATTTGAGCTTTTATGTTAAGGGTTTGGAGATTTTCTCATGAACGCAAATTTTTAAATTCGTATCACTCTGTTTTTGGTGGTATCGATATTGATGAAATTGGAAATGATGTGTCAAACAGTGGCGACAATGTTTTGGACGATGACATGGTTAGTACCGAAAATATGTACAGTTTAACCCTTTAAAGCTCATTAGTATCTTCTTACTTCAGTTCATTTTATAATGATTCAAAAAGGACTCTAGATGAATCTGATTAGCGTTTTTGAAAGAAAATTGGTGGTCGATTTAGACACATTACTTTTAAATTTTCAAGGCAAAAGAGGGGATGGCTAGTATGAAACATTTGTTGGTGGTAAACATGTAAAACAAGTATCTTTGAAATATTAACTGGAAGCTCTCTGGCTGTCCATTGTTTGTATATGAATTTTTCAGTCAGTCATATACCTTTTTCTGTAAGGATCTAGGCTTCTGGTTCTAAGTTACTTTTGTAAGAAAGAAGTTAAAATTTAGTCTGAAATAGGCTAGTAGGCTCGAGACTAATATATTTTATTAAAGAAGTAGTTAGGTAAAAAAAATCCAATTATTAATAACCTTAATAGTAAAATTATTTTTAAACTCACATTTGAATAGCGACCCTTCATGATAACGCCATACTCGATGTGAAGCGTGAAGAAAAGAGAAGGAAACATTGTAAAATAAACGAGAACAGATATAAAAGAATGTCATTTTTTGAATGTTAATTGGATGTTAGTTTTACGTCATCAAATAATGGCGGTAGTATGTAGTGTCAATGAAGCGGATTCAGAAGCGGAAGAAGTGCATGATAAGGATATGAATGACATATCAAATATGATGAAAACATTTAATCCATACATGTAAGAACCTGAAAAAGACGTTTCAGATACAAGCTCAGATGAATCCGACGACGAACCAGACGAGAATAAAAGTGAAGCGAATGAAGTTGAAGAATATTTGGAAGACAGCGTAAGAGTTGGGAATCTGAAATGGTGTTCATGTGGAAATTGTTCGGTAGAAAAACGAGAGATAGATTGTCTATGTTGCCAGGACGTAAATTCGATAGTGAAAACATTAACTGTGTTTATTCAATCAAAAAAGTTTGAAACGTTATGTAGAAATGAAATCGTGCTAAAAATGTACTAACTAGACTACATAAGACTCAAGGTGAACAATAAGATGATAAGTTTTCAAATCGATCGTTGAGATACGCTGCTTACAAACAGTTCATTTGGTGGTGTTTAAACATTTAGGCACAGGGAAAACTTTCCTGAACCTAATGCAGATTATGTTTATTACTCTG
Source organism: Darlingtonia californica (assembly GCA_032270445.1). Classification (NCBI taxonomy): domain Eukaryota; kingdom Viridiplantae; phylum Streptophyta; class Magnoliopsida; order Ericales; family Sarraceniaceae; genus Darlingtonia; species Darlingtonia californica. The sequence goes on along the minus strand of JAUBWS010019669.1, from coordinate 8,936 downwards.
AAGGTAGTAAGGACTGAGTGTATACATGTAGATAGAGATGTAATATATATAATATTTATCATCTACACGCTCATTTTTATAAGAACCAGTAAAATTCCACCTGAGGCTGGATGTTCTTATTTGTCTACATATTTTTGCTTCAACATTAATGTTTTTTTAATGTTTAAATATATACATTATATATATTTACAAAATTAACGTTAGAAAATTCGTTTCTTTCTCATTGATATAATATAATGTCGCTCCAGATTTTGCTATCTCTATCGAGCACTCTTGGTGACTTAATACACAAAAAAATTCGTATATCGCTCCTGAAAAGTTGAGCACTCTTTTATTATCGTCATCGTTATGGAAAGAATAAATTTGAACTACTCGCTGAAGAGCATTCCAACACCAGACAAGACTTCATACAAGTTAACATTGATCGAAAAAAACCGAAGCTGTTATCAAACGCATGCGTTGGAAATAGTTTTAGTTTTACAACGCCTCCCCAACAAATAACAACCCAGAAACCTTTAGATTCAAGAGCAAAAACGCACCGCCCTTTAACCGTGAGTTAGAGCCTTTTGAAAACGATATGTTTGAAATGATCAAGTGTAAAATTTCGCAACACACAAGACCCATTCCAAATGAAGCTCCGGAAAGACATAAAAGAAATCAAGAAGTCAAACAAAATTTATGTTTTTGCAAGGAAAACTACCAACATATATACATGATGACACCAGAGAACCACTCCAAATTTCTCAAAAAAATGTCACAAAAACATCAAAAATCTCCAGAGCAGCTCAAACACTCGATCAACCTCGAAGAAAAGCATATTGCAAAAGCCTTCGACATCGAAAAAAGAGTAGACAACATCGCACCTGTACCTGCCTTCATCACGATGAAAGATCATATGGAAAATTTCCAACAAAAATCACCTTGCAGACTTATCAACCCGTGCAAAAGTGAATTGGGAGCCATCAGTAAAACAATCCTTGACTGTATAAACAAGGATATTTGCAATTCATTGAACTTCAACCAATGTAAAAACACAGATGAAGTGATAAAATGGTTCCAAAACATCCAAAACAAACCATCCTACAAGTTCATATAAATGGACATAAAATAATTCTACCCCTCGATCGGCAAGGAATTCCTCGATAAAGCTATCAACTTTGCAAAACACACACCAACATCTCCGAAGAAGTCGTAAGAATCATCTACCATTGCAGAAAATCCCTACTGCTCTTCGAGGAGGAAGCCTGAAAAAAGAAAAACCCACGATTGCTTTGACGTCACCATGGGAAGCTATGACGGAGCAGAAGTTTGCAAGCTAGTCGGACTTTACATCTTGAGCCAACTTTCAGACATAGTGGAAAAAACTGACGTAGGACTGTACAGAGATGATGGCTTAATTGTATTACGTCATTCCAACGGCAGACGTACTGATATAAAGAGAACAGAAATCATCAAAACCTTCAAGGATATTGGCTTCTAAATTGAAATTGCCACCAGCCTGAACTCCGTTGATTTCCTAGACATCACCCTGGACCACAAAGCCGAAACAATTCGACCATACAAAAAGCCACGCCTTACTTTATGTCAATACGTCATCAAACCACCCGAGTCAAATCCTGAAGCAACCTACCTCAATTAGCCAAAAAAATTCGAAAAATGTATCTAATGAAACAATTTTCGAAGAGAGCAAAGGGGATTACATTGACGCCCTCAAGAAGAGCGGTTACAAAGAACCCACATTACCATTCACTGGCCAAGCCAACGGCAAACCAACGCGAAACCGCCACCGTAATGTTATCTGGTTCAATCCACCTTTTAACAAAAACGTCATCTTAAACATCGCAATAAAGTTCTTAAATCTAATTGACAGACACTTTCAACCCACAAGCAATATGCACAAGCTCTTCAATCGAAACAACGTAAAGGTTAGCTATAGTTGTACACCCAACATCGGCAGACTCATAAAGGGACACAACAAATCCCTTACCCCTCCACCCAAAGTTCTGAACAACGACTGCAACTGCCGAGACAAAGAAAACTGCCCACTCCAAGGAAACTGCAAGATAAAATCCGAAGTTGACAGATGTGACGTTGAGACCTTGAATCTACCTGTGAAATCCTACATCGGACTCACAGAAAAGGAGCTCAAACAACGATACAATGGGCATAAGCAATCGATCAACAATGCAAAATACAATAATAGCACCACCCTCTCGAGCTACATTTAATTGAAAGAAAACAACATCACATCCAATCTGAAATGGTTAATTGTTAAGCAAATCATACCCTACAACAACATATAAAAAAGATGCCGTGTCTGCCTCTACGGAAAATTGGCCAAGTTTCAAGTTTCTCCTCGCCAATTACAAATCAAAGGACTAAGGAACCACTTGGACATTGTATTCATCTTTTGAAGCTTTTATAAAATAGTCTTGTATTTTTTCAACGTTTATACTTATGATATAATATAATATTGCTCTAGATTTTGTTATCGTTATCGAGCACTCCTGGTGACTTAATACACAAAAACAATCGTTTAGTTATTTATAAAATATTTTTCCTGGAACAAGACCGCGGGCCTACTAACCCCCCCCCCCCCGCCCCCATTAAAGGTGGGGTTGAGGAGATAAATTCTCGCATGAATTTAATTTTGCAAATTCACAGGATTTTTGACGAAAATAATGTCTGTTCATGCCTTTCTGGAGAAACTTTCAAAAATCATTTTGTTTTTGCGCTGATTTTATTTGGCGACCCTGGCCAAAAATTGCGAAAATTTGTAAGAAAATAATTTATCTCCCTAACGTAGCCATTATCATTTTCAGACCGCAGTTTCTGTCTTAACTATGTTTTAAACAGCAACAATTTCTTTAATAGAAAAAAGTACAAAGAAGTACAGAAGAAGATTTGAAGAAGATTTGATAGAAATGCAAAAATTCCACCAAATCGCAGTTGTTAAGTAGGTCTTGGCTTGGATGAATAGTTCCTTCTAAATTTGAACATTTTCAAAAATATTAACAAATTATTGTAACCTTTTAGGGGGGAGGTTAAAGAAAACATTGAAGAAGCCGTACTGCGAACTAAAGAACTAACAGTGGACACCCCAATAAATGAAAGACTTCAAGTCAAGTTCTGTAAAGGTAAATTGGTTTTGCGATAAAGGTAATTTAGTGCGGAGATAACTAACTTTCTTAAGCCTACCCACGGTAAACAACTGGCATAGCTTATCAAAAATTAGTGTATATCCTATATTATATTAATAGATACAATATTTTAGATTCCCCATCTTCTTCAAAACCTGATGTGTCGAGTTCGCAGGAAAGTTCTGTCTCATCCAGCTCATCGCAAGATTCATTTTCGTGGTTGCAGAGTAGGCTTTGCTACTTTATGTTGAAGATGTTACGATAAAATTCTGCCACAGAAATTTACCTGAACGTTCTCTTCGTTTGAAGGTGACACTTTAGCTAAAAATGAGATAACTCTAGCCACTCTATATGTGCTTGACTGATACCAGGTGTAATTAAATTCATACCACGAGCTAAAACAAATAACAAAAGGGCTTATTTGTTAGAAAAGGTTCCAAAGAAAATCGCCGACAGTCTCGACATCGAAAAGATCCCTGGCGACGTCGTAGGCGCACAATGTTCCCTATGTAGTGAGTTGCAGAGAGACAATCGACTTAAAAAATTTGACGGAGAAGTGCTAGTGGTAAGAAATTATGTAGAACATAACGGAAGAAATATTCGCACCATTTGTTTACACGATTTCAAAATTACAAATGAAATTAACTTTCTTTAAATGACATATAAGTTACAGATATTTCATAACTTCTTTAAGTTGAAGAATTGTGAAGTTTGTGAATTATGAAACTATGGAATTTAAATTACGAAAAACTTCCATTGATTAAAAATCAAATTCGTCAATAAAATAGTTGAAATCAGCGTGTAAGTGTCCAATTTATTTTAGGTAATACAGCACTGGGCGTTGTAATGGCCTCAGAGTCTTATAAGACAGTAAAAAAAAGTTTAGGTAACATCATTACTAAAGTAAATCAAATTGCTGCTGACTAGAAGATTGAAGTTTTCCAGAGAACCATTGAGGTTGATCTAATCATTGGAGGTGACTACAAAGTATATATTTTCGTGTTACCCAAAGATTGCACGCTGAATTAATAAATAAAACTTTTGTGGAGCTTCAATATTAACTTTTCCTTATAGTGGATCCTAATGGAACTGGGCATGAAGAGTGCAAACTCCAATAATTCTTGCATTTATTTTTTAATTAACAGAGTGGACAGGTATACCTATTTCGTTTCCTTGAATTTCCCCTGGCTAATTGAAAGGTTTTTTGCAAATAAGTTTGTAATTTTGATATTTTTTTCACAGGCAAGATCCAAAAAAGACTGGCAAAAAACGTATACAAAAAAATTGGAAATAACAAGCTGGGTGTAAAGACGATAAATTACGATCTAATTTTCAATGTGCCCCTTTCCGCCTATTTTGTAGAAGAATTACACCTGCTTTTGCGAGTGACTAATCGCCTGAAAGAAGGATTAATACATACAATATTTGACCAAGATCAGGTGAGTAGACTCTTTTCACACAATAATTAAACCAAAGGCGACAAATTGTTTAAATTAAATAGGGATAGAATAGGGATAAGTGATGAAAGTATTGTTTTTCATTTCAGAAAAACAAAAATAAACTGACGAGAGGAAATATATGTGATTATACACAAAAATGATTGCGGAATGCCATGGCTGCACTGGTAAACGTTACGTTTTTAAGTAACGAAACTTCTCCATTTTTTCATACATTATATTTTTTCTTACAAAAACTCTTCACTCACAATACTGACTCAGACAGCACTCTTTTGGATTTCACAAAGTGCCACCAACGAACAATTGACACTGCAGAAATAACACAACCATTTTTTTAAAAACAAATTTTTACTTCAAAAGCCATGACACTCAAAGCAATACCTGACAATCACAATCTTTTACTCATACTGATCAGCCTCTACTCCATACCATCCATTATCACTCTACCCCCTGATATTATATAAAACAAATGTAAACATTTCGCCCATTACACCTAACCAAACTAATACGAAACAGATAATAGATAAATAATAATATATAGACCCCCTCAACGTTAATAAACAAATCATCAATATACATTATCAGCATTATAGATGGAAAACACAACGGAAACTAATGATGTAGAAGAAACCTTTTTGACTGCTTTTAACAAGCTTTTTTACGACGAAGACATAATTCAACCGACCGAAGACGACGATACGATGTCTATCAGGGAAGAAGATTTAGAAAAACTTCTCGAAGACGAACGACAATTTACTACAGACGAAATCAAAGCACCAAAGAACGAAAAAGAAACAGAAAAAGAAGCCGATAATATACAAGAAAAAAAAAAGACAACGAAAAAAAGGACAGAATAGAAACTGAAACTAAATAAAACCATTCACATGAAAGAAAAACCTACCACCACGAATTCAAAAGAAAAGAACAACGGCCACACCCATATTTAAACGGAAACATCACCACAAGAACTTTAGAACCTTTTATACAAACCCACATTAATAACATAGCACCACAAATAATTTTTAAAAAATACGTTAATTAACATATCTTAAAATTTACGTTTACATACATGTATCTTTTTATTATTTAATTATTTTTTTCAAAGAATGATATGTTTTTCCAATCTTGTTATTCAACACAACTAATCTAACTCATTTTTTTCTATATCCCCTCTAGATAGACTATTTAACATTCACGAATAATCAACACACACTGACTTAAAAAATGAATACCTAAACAAACAACACACTTACGACAGACAAGACATCATACGACTACTCGACGGTGATATTTTCTTTCCCATTTTTTCATGGCCATTCCATATACAACAAGCCTTCAATTCACGACCAATATCCGACTTAAACACATTCAAATTAATCACTTTTTTCTACGGGAACGGTTGTCCACCTGAAGTCATTATACGTTATATCTACTCATCACAGACAGACAACAACAAAATAAAAAAACGATATAACCAAATCAAATGGATCTCAAACAATTTAGACAAAACAAAAAGACACTGGTATTACTTTGACATTCTCGAACAAAAAACACTTCACCTTCAGCTTTCCAATAATATTTTATCCATAATAGAATTTTTTCTTGATCTACTATGTTTTACAGCAATTTAAATATATTATACTTACATTCTACCACATGTCTCATGTCTATTTTACTTACCTCCCTAACTTATCATAATGCCCCCAGTTATTTAGGTCCAAATATGCAAAATCACGAAATACTTCAACCACAATACACCATACCGACCTTAAAATCATTATTCCCACGATCGACACACTGGACAACGAACAAACCCAAATTACAAATAAAAACTAATACTAAAAGACAACAAGACCAACTTCAATAAAACAATAAAAATCTAATACACAAATGATCGAATTATAAACTAACGACAGAGGAACACGAAATTTTATGCAAATGACTATCTTTTTCACATAACACAGACTCATGCCGACTAAAATCTAACGAAACAGCCATCATCAACGATTTCCAGAGGAATATTAACATACAATTACATTTTCACAACAACGAAACCAACCATAACCGTCGCCCCCCCCCCCCCCCACACAAAAACCTGGAACCCACCAACGGAAAACAAAGAATCCACTAACGACTTTTTCGCAATGATAAAGAACTCACAATCCACAGAAACCACATCTTTAGACACACACCAACAACTGGATATAAAAGAACGGACATCACAATAAATCAACTGCAGAATAACAAAGACATCATAAAGAAAGCAGACAAAGGAGGAGGTATCTGCATACTTGACAAACAGAATTACATCAACAAAATGTATACAGAACACTTACATAATACGGACACATACACCCACATTGACTATGATCCCACCGCTCATATCTCATATGACGTCACCACACTCATAACTTACCTTTCCCATGAACATCACATAGATTATAAAACTAAAACTTTTTTACTACCACACTCAAACCCAAGAGCACCTATTTTCTACGGACTCCCAAAAATTCACAAAACAAACACACCGCTAAGAACAATAGTTTCTGGCTTCGACAGTCCTACTGACAATTTATCAAGATACAACACACATTTTTTAAAACACCTGACTGAAAAACTGCCCTCACACATGAAAGACTCGAAACATTTTCCACAATTACTAGAGACAATTAACACCATTCTGCAAAACTCCATACTAGTAACAGCCGACGTCACTTCCCTCTATACTAACATACCGCATGACGATGGGATAGAATACGTTTCTAACTTCTACTCTCTACACACAAACGAACTACCAAAATACGCTCCAAAACCTCAAATCATCAAAATCATCCTTGAATTCAGACTTAAACACAGTAACTTTCAATTTATGGACAAACACTTCATACAAAAGACAGGGACATCGATGGGAGGACACTATGCACCACCATACGCTAACATTTTCATGAGTACAATTGAAAACATAATACTCCAAGAATGGCAAAAGCACATACACTTCTGGAAACGTTTCATTGACGACATTTTTTTCATTTTCACAGGCTCACCCGATGATCTCACACGACTAAAACACTTCATGAACAACATCCATGACACAATAAAATTCACCTTGGAACATTCAACCAAGACCATGATATTCCTAGACATACAAATTAACGTACACGACAACAAAATAGACACGACACTATATAAAAAACCGACGGACGGATCATTATTACTACACTACCAATCCAATCACCAATCAATTACACACAAAATAAAGCATTTTTTTCACAAGCCATACGCTACAACATGATCATCCAAAATGACAAACATCTTAAAACAGAACTGTATAACCTCACTAGAACACTTTTAGCTAGAAAACACCCATTACACATAATCAACCGCAACATAAATCCAGAAAAGACATTCTTCACTCGACAAAAAATACAAACAAACGGCAATTCCTCGCCCTCTGCTTATACGAAAAAGACTCACATATCAAGAACCGAATATTCGACCTATGGAAGATAACATTAAAAAAGGACAAACACCTACGTAACATATTTAGAAGACAGCCGACAACCATTTACAAACGCAACTGAACTCTTGGAAATATAATTGTTAGATCAGACACCGTTAAAACCAGTTTTTTATCAGTTTTTTAATGTTATAAATAAATACTTTTACAATATATAACAGTCCACGCGCTAATGAAGCCACTATTTCCACAATTTCCATGGAAATTATGGAAACCACCAAAAATGGCGGACGTGCTGATGTAACGAGCGATTGAGGAAACTGAATTTGGAGAAGCAATCGTCAAAACGTAAAACTTGCTTTTCTTTTTCAAGCTGATTCTCTTCGCCAATGTCATCGCCATATACTTCAAGAATTTGCTGCTGTTCATATCGTCAAGATTTGCTGTTTTTTTAATCGAAATTGTTACTGAAAACTTCTTACGTATTTTTCTTCTCTTTGGTGTACGGTAGTACACCGCTTTCTTGACTCCGGGGCTTTGAGGATTTTCGGCGAGCTCGGGTAACCAACCCCGGGGGAGTCCCTCACTGCTTGAAGTAATCCTTACAAGCTCAACCCTTTTCTTTCTCCTTTACCTTCTGCTGGTGAAGCAAGATGGAAGAGAGCCGTATTTCATCAGGTCCCGAAGATCCAGTCCAGAGCACGCAGCAATCTTCACAGAACAAGAATAGTCAACACCTAAAATGTGATTACTGTGATCGAGTTCTGGGATCAAAGAGTGGAAAGAAAAACCATCAAAACAAATGTCCGAAAAAGTCTTCAGTCGGTGAAGACATTACATTGACGAAAGTAACGGAAGATTTATCTGACGTCACTTCTACCT
>JAUBWS010019558.1:0-20223 GCA_032270445.1 Darlingtonia californica | reverse complement strand
ATATCACATCAGGACATATGAGTAACACCATGTGAATTAGTTTTATATATTATCAGGTTTTCCTGTATGCATTTCCATTTACGCATTACAGTTTTGAATTTTTTATAAAAGATGATTCTTCTTCAGGACATTATTAAACATTAAAATTGGCTCATTGCCTATAAAAATATAAAAACTGAGAAGGTTCAAGAAAATTTCTAAAAAGATATTGCATTATTAACGAAATAGGGTCTAAAATTCATTCAAAGTTGAGCTAATTCAACTCGGGCGTTGAGCCTTCTGCCTTGAATACTTAACTGTGAGAGTTTAAAGAAACCTTAGATCGCACACTCATTTCGTGAATTTTCTAAGAAAATTAAAGATTAGGAAAAAAGGGTTTTCATATAAAAAAACAAATACCTCTTATACCTTTCCAAATTTGAAAAATCCTTTCAAAGTTTTTTGCCACTTACTGTCAATGAAAAAAAACTGTACATTAACTCCTTCCTGACGGTGATTTGTCTATTTTAATTTATTTTGTTTTCAAAATTTTACAACTTTCATCGATTTTGTAAAACCTATCAAGTTTTTGATTGTTGGAGTTTTTGATTGTTGGAAAAGTTATCGTTTGAAAAAAGCTCTACATGCAGTGTGTCCAATTCTTTAATGAGGCATTCGTCCAAAAATTGCAGAGGCCGAAATGACCGTTCTGAATGACCTGATTGAAATACAAAATTTTGGGTAAAACACTTTCTTACGCAGAAACACAATTAGAAAGTCGCATTCACAAGCAATTTCAATCTCTAAAACTATTTCGGTCTTCATTTTTGAAGGGTTTGTTATTCAAAACATCATGCTAATTTATAGAGATATTTTTCGCCTGAACCTTGCAGAAGTTAACCTACGCCTTAGGGATTTGTCAGAATTTCCAAATTTTTCGCATATCTATGCTTGAATTCCAAGCTCTGAATTTTCCGTAGAGTTAATTTCAAGAATTGCCATTAGATAAGTAGGTAATGTTTGTACAATTTAATCTAATTTATGATTGATAATTTTCATGCAACAATTGGCTTTTTAATTTTCGCATCTAGTTGACAATTTCATTTGAACTTAATCTTTAAAACTTCATAATTTGTTTAATTCTATTATCTTACTGAGACAAATTGTACGTAATGGAAAAATTTGACTGCGACTGCCAGAAATTTGAGTGCGTTCATCTGATCAAAAATAATTGTATTGAAGGATTGTAGTTAAATCACAAAAAACACAAGTTTCATACAAAAATTTTCTTGCAAAATTAAATAACTTGCTATTTTATCAAAATTTCTATTAAGGGACGATTAAAATTACTATTTTAAGGAACACCAGTAAAGTTTCTCTTGGCTCTTAGTATTCAGTTGAAAGTTTCCAAATGTTTATAAAATTGGTCTCTTGAAACTTTTAAAAACTCAGCCATTGCTAACAGTGATCTGACCATTTAAGTTCTGTGATTTAAAAGGTAACGTCAAAACAATTTTGGAATGTGCTTAAAATACTCAATCGAGGAGAAAAGGCAACATGTAACATTAACATTTAATGCTACCATAGAATAATTTTTTTATTAAAAGGTTTTCCCTAAAGCTCTTGATGGAACTTCTGAAACTTCAAACTAGTATCTTATTTGTTCCAATTTTCAAAAAATTAATGCATGCGCGAAAATTAGTACAAATGCAGAAAAATACCCGTGAAAAAACTTTTTCTCAAGTTCAAATTCCGTTAAGGAAATAGTTTCAGCTAAATATTTTCTACTTCAATTTAGTTAGTAAAAAACTATTGAAGTTTTATTTGTCTAATACATAGTGTTTAGTCTTACGGAACTTGTTTTTTCTTTCTAAGTATAGAGAAAAATTGACCTGCGCGAAAGTTGATACCCGCGATGGTGGCACATGTTGCCGGTGCGCGAACACGAAAATAAGTACGAATAAGATGTGTAGATTATGTAATGATTTATATCTGGTTTCGAATTAAAACATTTTTATTCAGATCATGTACCTTTCTTTAAGTCTTGTCTAATACATATATTTACAATAACAATAAGGTTAAAATTTTTTACAACAATAAAATAATAATATTGAAATAAGAGATCATGATATGTCAACTTTAATATAATTATGTGTGAAAAATTTTCTCATAAACTTAAAATGACATAAAATTTTGAATGTCCCAAAATCAAAAAAATATATATAATAATACTGAATTAGAAGAATGATAATAGAATTCGATTCCCGCTTTAAAAATTCGACAATTATGCAGTTTTCTGCCAAACAAAACCTTTCTCAATCAAATCCATAACCATGATTTTAAAGAGATAGATGTTGACGAGGAAACAAAATTATATACAATAAACAAAAGTAAAAAATATAAAAACTGTTCACATACTATACTAATTTCAAATATGTATCTCCATCTTATTTATAATATTTATAGTAGATGCTGTAATGAAATAAAAAAGCAATCGCAGATGCACCAAATAAAATATTCTAAAGGAGCAAAGGATAATTCTTCCTTTGATTTCGCCCATCAGCCAGTGATGGGTGTAGATCTGTGTTTTTATTTTCATTTTGAAAATTTAGTTTTTCCTTGTGAGTACCGTGTCCTCACTTTCGTTTTGTTTTGTGTGAAATAAATCTGCTGTGTATAAGGGTGATCTCGCCTGCGTGTGACCATGCATCTTCAACTTTCCCTCCAATGCTGTGGGGTTTGGACGAACTATGCGTAGATTAATTGGCTCCCGTTAGCAGGTGTCTTTAGGTTAGTAAACGAAGATTGGTTACCGTATGGTGCCGTTGGATCTTGTGTCATATCTTCGTTCGATGAATTCAACCGGGAGATGTTACCGCCATTATGATACGGGTAGGCCGGCATTTGTCGACCAAAAGCGCCTGGTGACGAGAGTTGTGTACTTTGTTGATAATCAGGATATTGTGGGTATGGCGAAGTGGCTTGTGGGTAATATGATTGCCCCCATGATTGGTAAGTGGATGTGTGATGCGAGAGTGGGGTTGGAAGATGTGATGAAAATGGTCCACGTTGCTGTTGTTGAAGCTTGGGGCTTGTCGGCATGTGATAGGGATTGGTGACGTCACAGTTGGGCATTCCGGCGCCAGGTTGTTGTTGCATCGTGAAGGTAAGTTTTTCTCTCTTTCTCCATTTTGCTCGTCTGTTTTGAAACCATACCTATTATGAGAAAGTAGCATTAGAAATCAAAACAAAATCAAAAATTTCACACACGCATGGAATGAGCAAAGAAAATTGTTTTGGGATAGTTATACTTGATATACCAAAATAAAACGTAGTTTTGGTATGATAGACGGCGACATTTTGCATACCGTAATACCGATTACAATCTGTTTCGGTAGATCACTCAAAGAAACCGCATTGAATAACGTTGCCCAATCGTCAGCCAACTATATTTGTTTCCCTTAGCGATGACGGATTAAGTCCAACCTATTGTTGAAGTATACAATCTATTCTTTTTTGAAGTGGCTTGAATTAAAAGAAACATTCGTTTTCATTGTTTTTGTTTTCTCCTCCTTAATCACATACCATCTACATAAGATTTTTCGACCGATGCCGTCATCCATGCGAAATTTCCTTTTCACGCACAAGAAACGAACAACAGTGGATACACGATGTTTTCATATTTTACATGTTTTCTTGAATGAAACCCGAATGAATAGATTTCAAAAATAAAGATAAAAAGAAAAACCCACGAGATACGTGCATTTATTTTTTGTATAACTTTATATATAAAAAATCTCTTAGAATTAAACCCGCGAAAGGAAAACAACTCACTCATCCAGATGTCTCGCTTAAGCTAATCCTTAATTTATCCTTAGTAAAAATAATATAAACTTACTTGAACTCTTGCCTCCGTAAGGCTGATCCGCATGGCTAGTTCTTCCCTCATGAATACATCAGGGTAATGAGTCTTTTCAAATGCTCGCTCTAATTCGTCTAACTGGATTTGCGAAAATGTTGTACGGTATCTTCGTTGTTTTCGTTTGCCATTTGGATAGCGAGATTTGTAGGAGTCTAAAAATCAAAACATATTTAAAAAGTCACACCATCTATGCATCTATATTAAAATTATCTTCCCATAAATCTTACAACACAAATCTATATTAAGAAACCTTTTGCGTCATCATCGCGAAGTTCTACCATGTTGAATCTGTTTATTGCGAACCGATCGATTGATTGAGACACGCGACCACGACGACCCCTGCAGCGTTTCTCAATTACACCTCTAATGAATTGTTGTTTTTATTCTCTTGATAATTAATACAACTCCAATTTAAAATACCACTTTTTGAATTACTATTTCGATGAAGATTATCCGTGACATTTCATCAATAAATTGTCATTTACGACCACTGCATATTTTAAAAGCTTTTGTCTGTCGGACGTGAAATATGGAAGAAAACCTCTTTGGTGTTTGTTTTATTTTCCCTCAGACTATATTTCTACTTGCATCATAATAGCATGCGCATATTTTCAAAGAATCCTGATTTCTTAATAGAATACAATAGAAAACGAAAGCATCATGGGGTTGACAAGTATGTCATCGCTCATTGTTTTTGAGTTCTTTTGTTCTTCTCTTTATTGGGCAGGACAATCGGAAGAAGTGCATAATTAATAATGGTCAATTTTCTGTGTTTGTTAATTAGTGGAGTTTGAAATAATTAACCATAGATTATCCCATTAAATAATTTTTTTTTGAATTCTCTTTAATTTCATTTAAAAACCTCTCTCGTCCCATGTTTCAATTACCTTTAAAGTAAATCATTTCAAATTTTGCAGTAACAAATTGTTATTATTAATTTCCTTGATTTTTTTAAAGTAGTAAGATTCGAGAAGGATTAGCGAGAAGACTATTTATGACCAATTTTTAGGTTCCGGAAAAAATTTTACACCATAAACTTATTCATAATTCTTTAGTCTGAGAGAACCCTTCTTAAAGATGGGATACACTCGATATTTCTTTTCTCGCCGACATACAAAATCAATTCAATGCCTTTTGTTGTGAAATTTTCACCAATTTTTTCAGACCTACAAAAACTCAGTTTGAGCTTTTAGGTTCTTTTCATCTATCGTTTATCTATAGCATTTCATTGTTTCTTTCGCAAATCATTTTGTTTATTTTGTTTTATTTTGGTGTTTATGCCACCTGCAGAGATAAACAAAACAACAAACAAGAAATCAAAATTTACAAAAAAACAGAAAGAGAATGGCATATATATAACACAAAAGGTGAAACACCTTTCTTTGCCCAGACCCAGATGTAATAGGGAGAAAATAGAAAAACAAAAAGTAAAAGCAATGCATAAAGAATTCCCGAAAATTCGCTTCCGCGTTTGAAATTTTCTTTTATAGCTGTAGTGTTTATTGGTTTTTGTTTTGCTGACAAAATTCGTCTTCGTAAACTCACAAAAACGCAAGTTGTATTTAACAATACTTTTAAAGTAGCATACGATCTGCCTTTTACGCAATCAAAGGAAAGTGGTTGTAGATCGCGCGGGGAGTGAGAAAAAAGCTTAAGAAAAAATTGTAATAGATTGTGACTTTTTTGCGGTCATCTTACACATGAAAATATTATGGAACGGATTGCAAAAGAAATTCTATTTTTCTTTTAAGACCATTGCTATGCTATTTTGTTTTGAAGTTAACGAAAACAACTGTCCTCAAAGTAGCTTAGCCGATCCATCTAAAGGCACCAGTCTATTGAGAGATCTGTTATGTGAATTTCGTCTACATTAAACACCCCCTGTCTTATGTGCTGGGAAATTTGAGGGATTGTCAGTGAATAATCGTTATGTATCTTTTCACATCATATCATAACTCAGATCTGCTATCACATAAAACTTACAAAGTATGAATAAAAAAGATCTCTATAGAAAAAATCTGATCTTTAGTTATTTTCTCAAAGAAAGACCGTATAAAAATCAGGTGACCATGATTTTTTGATAGTTAACTTATACAGTATGGGTCAGTGAGGGCGACATAATTAAAATGTTAGTGTTTAATTCTCAAACATCAATAAAACGAACAGATAAAAAATTGACGATACTAGCAAGGGACTAGTAGAGCGACATCGTCAAAAAATTGCAGTTGAGAAATTTCTGTACTTAATGCCAAACTTCAATTAAAGCAAACATAGAGAAAAATTAAGAAATTTAAGATTAACAAGGAGACAATTCACAATTTAAAATGTTCAATACATTTCTATCAAAGCGAGAAGGGCGTCAGCTCTTTAACAAAAGAGAGGAAAGCACGGAATTCATGATATTCGTCACAAGTTGGGTACATCATATTTTGCAACTCAGTATGGCAGCATGAGAATAAACTAATGATTTACTTAAAAGATTCCATAACGATCTATGAAACTTATAAAACAGCTTACATAATTAAAATCATTATTCTATCCCCATTTTTCCATACTGAGTGGCAAACCATGATGTGCCCAACTTGTGACAAATATCGTGAATAGGAGAGAGAGAGAGAGATTGAAGGCTTTATACCTGTGTCACCATGCAAAAGATTTACAGTATCCTTAACCAAGTCCTTTGTTTGAAAGGCATCATCTTCCAAGCCCATGTTCAATAATGTCATCTTTGGTATAATATGATTTACGGTAATTGATTTAACGAACAGCACCTCACTGTACTCTGCAGTGATTTTTAATATTTCGCTCAATTGATTTAATTTGTTCACTTTATATACTGCATACAAAATGAGAACTTCTTTTTTTCAATTTTTTTCTTGAATTTTTTTACCAATTTGACAAAAATGTAGTGAAATAAAAGTTAGTGGTATAGAAAGCTCTTCAATTATGATCAACTTGTATGTTCTTTTTTAGCCAATAGAATTGCTTTTATAGTATCGTTTTATTAAAGCTTGTTTTCTTCTAACTTCCTTTTACTATTTCTTTAAACGCTGTTTTTTTATATCTACCCTTAAAACATGAAAATAACAATAGTTATAGTGAGAACATACAAAGAATTAAATACGTAAAATAGTAAACGCGTCAATGACAAAACAAGTAAAGAGTCTTTCTAGGGTCCAATCTCCCCAGTTTTTCCCAAACTGGTCCACCCTCTGTTCTCGTTCTATAGAATATGTGATCGTTTACAATCAGTGTGTGGCTTTTGCTTTATTCACAAAGCAACAACATATAAAACATTTCAATAAAATTTCATTTCTTTTAGAAATGCTCTTAAATATTAATGATATTTTTTCTATGTTGTATCTTTGTGTGTGCCCATTGACTTTCTATTTTTACGGAGCAAAAATAAGGAAAATCCATAAAGGAAAATCTCTTTCCCTTCCTTCTTTTCCCTTTATACAAAAAACATCTCAATCTTTTCTCCTTAGGGGTACAATTAAAAACACAACCCTTTTATGGCACCCTTTCCCATATCCTAAATCTCATGGATTCAACTTTGGGCTCTGCTGGTTTGATTTTCCCTGTTTTTTTATTTCCTGTGAAGAAAAATCTTTCCTTTGATACAAAACACAGCTTGATTGGTTATCATCAGTAGAAGTAGCAACAAGAAAATAAAACTGAAAAATCTGATACCCAAAAAATCTAATCCTTCTTCAAAGATACCTGTCAAAATTGTGTCAACTAATAACCTCTTAAAGCCGGTTTTCCACTTCCGAACTTTTCGTACAAAGCAATAAACTTTTCAAATCCTCATTGGCTGGCGTATTTTTCACTAATTTTCATTATTTTCGACCAAAGGGTTTACTGTTCCGTACGAAAAATTCGCAAGTGGAAAGCCGACCTAAACGGTGCAAACCCTCTCTCAGCTCAAAATACGATAGAGGAATTTCTGGAACAACATTGATAATTAATTAAATAGCATGATCATTATAATAATGCATTAATTCATTAAAATGACTATTTCGTACAATAAGGCGCCATGTCCATAGCTACCAAGATTACGTCATTTGAAACAACAATTTTATTTGGTGATATTCATGACCAATCTTTCCATGGCTTCCAACAGTTTCCATTTTTCGGACAAAATTTAAGGAGCGTTATATTTAACAATCTTACGAATCGAATTGAAAAATTTGCAAAACATTAAACGTTAAAATCGTTCAGTAGCCAATTCCTTTACATTAATTCTTGTTAATACAGTTTTCTCACTAACTAACGGACACTCCAAAAAATGGAGAAAAAAACCTTTAATCAGCGGACAGATCTTAAAATAAAATATTTCTTATTTTACTTCCCAAAAGGTGGACACCTACTTTGTGGACAAAAGTTACTTCACGGAAGGTGTCCGCTACTTACAGAGAGAGAGAGAGAGAGCTGCACGCAAAAAAATTCAATTCATTTGTAAAAATTAATTTTCCTTAAGGTGCATCATGGCGCTGTACAAATTCCTCGTATATTTACAAACCAGAACACTTCTTCTTATATAATACCAAAAATATTTAAATCATTTCCCGTAATTTCATTTTTACCATTAGTTAAATAAAATAAACTCATTTTGATTGATTTGTAAGATCTTGACATTGCCAGATTATATCCATACTTCAAAATGTTATTGACAAGCAATGATGAACAGTCAACATGTTCTTAACGTGACATTCTGACAAATGGATTCACCAGTCATCTTAACTCGATCTTTATACCAGATCTCAATCTGACAACGATTATATGATCTAATCCTTTCTAACTACCCTGCCATTGTCATTTTTATAAATGCTAATTTTCTCTGTTTTCACTCAACTAATCCTCGTCTTCTTCAAAATAATACCTTGTTGTTGTTACAGCAATTTGCAGATAGTGCATTGATATTTTTAGCGACAAAGTTGCTTTTAGAATGTTATAATTAGAAATAATCACCTAAAAATAAACATAGCTGTAATGCCCTATAATTGCCTAGTTTCCTGCAATTTTGATGTTTTGTTATCATACCTTTTCGTTTTAGGTTGATGGACTTTTTACAGAAACATCCTGCAACTAATTGAAGACACTACTGTACATGGTTGAGTACCAGGTACCGCTTTTGTAATTTTTCATCCTCAATGAAAACCTTAGTTATGGGTCATCCGTGTCAACTGTTTTAGGATTGAGTTTAATGGCTTCTGCTAAAGCGGCAAATTTCACCAGTTTTTTAAAATAATTGCTTCCATGAAATTAATTTTTTGTCTCAATTGAGCAAACAACTTGCAAGTGAAAATTTGAAAAATAGTTACAGAAGGTGTAACGTTGCGTTTTGCTTAAAGTTTGTATTCATGTTGCTTTCTTACGTGCAGCTGCTAACAATTTTTTTCCCTTTATCCGTACATTAAAAATCGGTGAAGAAATAACCACAAAACAAGGAAACATGTCTCAACAAACAAACATTTTCCGATGTAAATTTGTCCCTCGTGCCCACTCCATCCCCTTGGTATACCCATGTATCTCGAAATAAACCTAACTATGATGTCCTTACATCAAATCGTCATATCACCTGTTTTAACTGACCGTACCGGTTCTAATTTTAAGTTTAGTTCCTCCAAATGACCACACCCAATTAATTCGTTTACCTGAATTGTTAATGCCGAAATTTTTGTTGATTTTTCCGTAAGTTTTTTCACTGACAAATCATACTTATGCTGGCCTTATTTTACTAAATACAGGACGAAATCATGATCGAAAGCACTACCTAGGTTAGTTTTGATGGGTTTGCATTCTAAACTGGATTACTGTTTGTTGTAGATTTCCCAATTAGTAGCCATTAATTATGTTTTAATCGTTGTCCTAATGACTCAATATAAAAATCAATCACCAACTAGAAAGGTTTTAGTGTCTTGTACTCATGCTGTGAATGTCAATACAGTCGTCACTTAAGATTCAACAGTTAGCCAGACAGATTTCTTTATCTTTTTCAATATCTCATCAACATTTAAACAAACAAACATTTTAAAGAATGACTCTGATAAGACTACAGGTATTATCGATAGGTATGTTCAAAATTAGGTAATTGGACGATTTTGAAAGATGGTCAGAGCTCGAATGTTAATTTCTAAAGTGACCTTAAACTTCCCGACCGGTACCACACGGACCAGTTTTTCAAACAGTGAGCCAAATACAGTTGAAGTTCTAGCGCAGTGAGCTGTACTGGTTTTCATTTTCTTAAATCTTTTTAAAAATCGAAAAATCGTATTTAGAAATTAAACAGTGGTACTGTGGTGGGGCTGGGGTGGCCGCAATGGATCGAACGGCTCTGTTTCGACGTTGTCGCTTGCTTGTCGGGCTAGGCTTAGTAACATTTCGAGAATTGATGACTTTTTAAAACAAATGTTTCGCAGTAAAAAATTTCTTTCCGTTTGAAATTTTCCCTCTTGCAAAACTTAATCAATTTTTAACAACCAACCTAAGCCCCCCTTGCCCCCCCCCCCCCTCCCGCTTCCAGTCCTTACGGCACCGCATTCTAACCAAATCAGGGGCGCCGGTACGGGGTACGGTTGGTACGGTTTCCACTGCACCAGATATTTCCACTACGATGCAGTACGATTTTATGTGATTTCTATCTTGAAATGAAACGTATTTATATCAATATATCCCCCAAAATAATTGTAAAATTATAGATAGTCAATTCACATCCATTCTAACGTTGTTTTTGCCAATTGCTTAAATTTGTTACGAGAAGAATAAGGGAGAATAAATGAATAAGGGAAGCGTTCGTTGACAGATAAAAGGCCCCCTAAAGCCGATCAGTAACACTATGCGCATTTTAGTTTTACGCGATTTAGATAAACCAAAACATTTATATGTAGAAAGAAAGAGGAGGTACTAGTAAGGTCTTTTAAAAGGAAGATCAGATTTTACGCTGATAGTTTAAGCTGATTTCAAACAATATCTTTCGTCTCTACAGCGAAAAAAGGAAAATCTTACAAGTGATAAATTATTCATTTCATACCTTATATGGTAATAAAAGTTTACATAACAAATCATTGTTTATCTTATGTTTCTAAGCTACTTTCAAGCAATATCCTTCGTCTCTACAGCGGAAAAAGAAAATCTTACAAATGATAAATTATTCATTCCATACCTTATAAGGTAATAAAAGTTTACATAGCAAATAATTCTGAATCTTACGTTGCTATTTCAGACTTGTGGTGGTAAAAGTTGAATTTAGAGTTTACAAATACCTAAATGTCGTTGTTGACACCCCTTGAGTCATACACGCTTTTTTATAACAAACACTTTTATAACAAACGCTAGGTTTAAGTCAGCTACATTTTAAGCAACAACTACTGCTAAGTAACAGCTTCTCTGGACCAAAAATTTTAGTAAATAGAAACAATACAGTGGTCGTGTTTACGATTAAGAAAGGTAGCCCAACCTTTTATTTCGAAGTCCTGGTAACAAAATTTCGGAGTGGTAGAATAAGGGCCAGCCTTAAAGCTGGATTAGCTTAAAAGAGGGATGACTAGGTATCGCAATACAACTGTGAAAGTGGTGAGAGGTGTAAAAATTCAGCAAGTTTTCAAGTATAGTTTGTGAAGTACCAAAAAAATCTGTCCTAAGTGACGAAATTTTTCGCGGGTGATGAAAATTCGGGCCAAAAAATTGTTTCAAGCTGAAAATTGTTTATGGCTTTAAATCAACACAGAAGCAATACCGTAATAATTCGTTAACTTGATGTCAAAATCAGGATTTCCAAGATTTCGTCACTTTGGGCCGACGAATAAATTAGTCAGACGTAAATATAGGCCGACCATTTTTTTTGGCCAATAAGGTAGTATGGAAAGGTGCACCATGCGTAACCGCCCGTTACCGAAGGTTGTTGAAAATTGATTTTTTGAATTTCATTCTACTAAAATTGTCTCCGACGAAAAATTTGCCCGACATTTTTTGTATTTTTGAATAAGGAGAACATTTTTTTTGATTGGCCCACTGGATGACACATTCAGTTGAGGGGAGAGAAAATCTATGTATGCAACTAACCTCCAATTAGGTTAAAATGGACCCCAAATGTTCTGCCTAAGATAACAATGTTTTTCATCGTCTTTTTAAAAGAAGCTTAATTTCATGTAAAAGGAAATATACGTTTGTTATAAAGTATTTTTGTAGAGTCCAGGGGGCAGGGGGCGCGAGAGGCTATAACCCCGTCAACATTTTTCGGTAAAGCAATACTTGCAGTCATCGACCTCGGTCGCCTCAAATTCTTACAGCATAGATATATGTAGAAAGAGATAGAGAAAATATCAATGTATGATTTGCTCATCAAGATTTTTTTGATAAGATCTTCTTAAGCTGAAAATGCTTTCCACAGCCCGCGTAGTGTAAAATCGCTCAACTCACAACATTTTATGAATTTAATCGATCTAGCATAAGTAGCTAATCTCCATTATAAATAAAAGAACTGATAGTGGTGTAAAAAACTTGTAAGAAATCATAAATAACATCACACAATAACAAGCAAAATTCAAAGTTAAAAACTTCAACAAATCAAAAACAATTTATTATAATTGTTAATGTATAAAACAAAACTTGTATTTATTCATTGCCATGTTTCTCTTAATTTTTAAATATTAAATTTCATTCTATATTCATGCAAATTAACAACATTCTGTTTTAATTTTGATGCGATTACACTTAAAACATTTCCTTGTTTTAGAGCCCTTAAGATAATTTTGGAGTTGCTTTCCCAGGACGGTCTATTCTAACCTATCCCAGAAATCGAGTATTCCCAGTAAATTAATAATGTACTCGATATGTAACAAGAAATTTGAACTTCAGAGCCGAAAGTCTGAAATAGGGTAAAAAGTGTCCTTGCTTTTAAGCCTTTATTACTTATTGTAATTCCCTTCTCACTTTATCAATTCCTTTAGGGAAACTTTTCATCAGAAAAGACCAATGCATTCAAAGTGTTAACTGAGTACGGAACCCCTATGTTGATGTACCAAAATTTAAAAATCATTCGGAATGACTTGAAGATTACAGCAACACGGAGCACCTAAATTTTTGCTTTTGAAATAGAGACGAAATTACAAATTTTTACAGCTAATTAGATACAATAACTACTAAATTCAAACGTCTCAATCGTCCGCCGTCTAGCAAGTAAAAATTTTCCCTAAATTGTTAACCTTTTATGAATAAAAAAGTATTGTAATCATATAGTCTTACCCAAGTACGAATTAGTGTCAGGCACAATTTCAGATTTGATTGAAACGTCATAGCAACTTGGTTTCGATAGTTTACACGAAGCTCGCTCAATATTAGTATGATCCATCATTGGCGGCGAAGGCGTGCACGAATCGTGTGACGATGTGGATAAATTAGTCATGTCTTCAGCTTTGTAGTTCTCCTTAGATTGTTGTAGTAACTCTTGTTTCGTATAACTAACTAATGTAATCAAGGGAATATTATTTTTTGATGCTTCGCTCAACTTACGAGATGTTGCTTGATTGGCAATAGTTGGTGAATGATTAGATTTGTACTGCATACTGTCCTTGTGTTAACGACCCGAGTTAATCCAACCTCAACACAAATAGGATTAAAAAGAGATTTTCTTTTACTAACAAATTTATACATGCACCAAACAATTCGACCTTTCATTGCCTATTGTTCGTGAAGATTTCGAAACAATAAGTGTTTAAAAAATAAAAATTTTCAAAAGATTAATTTACAAGTGTTTCTGTTTTTTTTTGCGTCGTTCATTGTTCAAATGAATCGTAGGCATTGTTACTATACACACTTTTAAAAATAATTTACTAGACATTTTACTCCAGACAGTTTTCTTGCATAATTACCGCTATCAGTTTCTCAATTTTGTACTTAATTATGACGTCACAGGTACAATAATTTGAATTATGCATGGCTAATTATGGTGTCGCAGAATTTAGTATTCTCTTTGATTATTTGTCTGCATATCATATTTGTACAACATGCCCAAAATTCAGATTTACTTTTTGCGTTTCACGGTAATGTAAAAACCAGACAACTAATATTTTTTTTGGAAGAAATCATTTTTTCTCATTCAAAATTTTTCTGGTAAAGTCTGGAAATTTTTTAATATTGTCTTACGACTGTTAAATTTCAGTTTTGAATTTTTTTGAAAGTGTCAACTAAAACTCATTCCCTATTTTCCACAATCAAATTATAATGATTTTATGAATTATTAGGATAGGACTAAATTAGAATCGAATTTACTGACAATTAGCTCATAATGTATATATTAGCTTTCGACTTTTATTTTTTCAAATTTATTTTCCTTCCATAGATTTTTAAAGGAACTTGAAATTTGGTCAGTTTTTTTTTCAAACAAATTTCCCTTACTCTAGTATTTCTTTATCATCAAGAAATGAAACCAAAAAAAGAGTTAAGACAACCATTTTCAGGGAGATTTCTCCTACGATATACTTAAATCTGATTTCAAAACCAATGGCTATGCTAATTGCATTTGCGAAGAAAAAAATCAAGTTTACTGAAAGCTCAGCAAGTCAGGAAATGAAAAAAATAAAATGTGTTTATTGATATTTATAAATTTATATTATAAACAGATATTTAAAACTTTTCATATTTTCGTGAATGTGTGTTTTTCGAGATTTCTTATTTCCATAAAGGGGGGTCCTTGAGGGTTTTTTTTATATTTATTTTAAGTAAGCTTCTTTTGCTCTTAATTTTTATTAGTTTTATAACATTTCTCAAATGATGTTCTTGTTATACTATAGATCTTTCAGAAGAATTAGTCTTAAAAATCGCTCGTAAAAGATTAACAAGTCAGAGCTGTCTGTCATTTTGGCTGATATTCTCAAAAGAAAAATCTATCTTAACTTCTATCATAACTTTCTTTTCGGTGGACACCTTTATAACAGACAACCACATAAATTATCAGCCAACTTTACCTTATTTTCTTTCCCACAATTTGTCATTTTAATTGCCCATCATGAATAATTACCAAGCGAATTCATCGACAATTTTTGCTCGTTTCCCTTCCTGTCTAGCCTCTCTGCTGTTGGCGAGAAAAATAACGACAATTGAAGATAAGCGTTACAATTTCTCACGCTCTTTTAAAATTCGTGCACCTTATTGTGTTTTTGGATTTCTCATTCTCCTCTTTTCCTCATTCTCCTTAATTAATAGAGCACTTTAATTTCCATGCTGTTCTTAACTTAATTTCCTATTATGTTCTGTATAGGGCAATTCTTACTCACGAAAGGTTTTTTTTTAAACACGAATTTTTTCTTATCTTCGAAATTTTACTTTTGTATGCTGTAAGGTTGGTTTACGTTGACAAGATGAATTTTCGCGTCGATTTCTTTTTCGAACTCAGGGATGTCTACACATCCATGGTCGACTTTGTTTCACATACACGTGGCTATATTTTAGCGACCTGTTTTACCGAAATTTTGTTTTTTAGCAAAAAACTTGCACGTCCCGGCATATTATGCGTCTACCGGATTGATTAATAAATGAATTAGCTCTGCTACGGTACCAGCAGGTTTATGAGTCTACTTCTCCTTATGATGTAACTAAACCTGAAATTTAGGAGTAATTCCAAATAAAATCACCGATGATTTCTCATACTTTCACTAATTTTTTTGCTGTTTGCATGGCAGTGTTAGTACAGGCCTAGACTTAGTAAACAGCCAAAATTCAAGCAAAATATGCAAAGAATAATTTTATCCTTTCAACCTTGTCCTTATCCAAAATCTTAAAAATTTTCATCATTTAACTCCAAATAGAACAACATTTTGAATCAAAGCATACTTTAAGTCACATTATCACATTTCGAGCCATGTGAAAACTTTTGATCTTAGTCCTCCTTCTTCTACTTTAAGAAACCAAATTTCACGGTTGTTGGTGTCGTCCGCAAAATTTTCATTTTAGATGACTGCGAATTATTTCGGCGAAAAAACGCTATTTCACCACCAGTTTCAAATGAACCTTGAAACTAAGTCATTCGCAAAATTAAATTTCCGCAAAATTCCCTTTTTTGGTCATCCGCGAATTTTAATGATTTAATAGGGAAAGGCATCCGTGAAATTTAAGTCCCGCAAATTTAGTTCCTTCAAAGTAGTAAGAGGGGTAAGTAATCAAAAATTTGGTGTACGAGATTTTCACTACTCAGTAGCAGCAAATACATTACCAGTAGCAGTACTTTGTTTTTTTTTCAAATTTCTTCTTGTACTCTCTAGCTGGTCTTATATCAGGGCACCCTATTGCAGTAGACACAACATGCTGCCTTAGTCAGGTTTGAGGTTTTTATAATGAATGTTGATAGAACTGCAGTGAAGGAAACCAAAAAATGTTAAAAAGAGGAAAAAGGAAACAGCAAATGTTATTTCTCCACCCTCTCACGTTTTCTGAAATGTGAAATCCAATCATTGGCATAATACCTTACATTCCATTGAGTATTTAGATATTTCATAATTTTTATTGTTGAGTATTGGAAACAATGGGAGTGTAATTATCAAGAATAGAATAATAATTACATGGGCAGATTTTAGATCCAATTAACGAAGGTTTTCTTCTCTTACAGATCTGATTTTTCATTCGAATATGCTACCATTTTATCCTTGTCTCAGGAAAATTGTAAAGATAATTAAGCGTTTATTTACCTACCTTTTTTTCATTGACAACTGTTGACAATTTTGTTTTATCCTTACATGGAAAATAATCTTGTTAAACTTAATGAAATTAACTCTAACATACCTAAAATTTGATACGTGCATAGTTTAACTATGATACATGACAATACAAAAGTCTCTTTCCTATCCTAGTTTCGTCTCTTTTGATGCACTGACCTCCCTCTTTTTTCAATAAAATATTTTTTTGTGTATTGCTAAGAATTATTGGGAACGGTCGAGAACACTTGGGGCTAAAATAACTTGTTGAACACATTGAAAACAGGTACAGCAAACATGGGGAAAACAACATTTTAGTAAATGAAAAAATAAGGAATAAGGAACTCATAAGGATGAGACTGCAACTCTTTAACATAACATAGACCAAGGACGTAAAAGAAGAGACGTGTAAGTTTAGTATGTGTTTTGGCTTTCCTATGCTTTGTACGTTTTTGATACCTTAGTTTTGAAATTAAATTTATTTTTTAGCTTCATTTTGCAGGTTTTGTTTATGTGTTTTCTATTTTAATTTCAGTAGTTTACTTAGGTTTCTCAACCTACACTAACAGCAGTTTGTAAGTTTAGCAGGATGTTGCATTTCTTTGGTATCACTTTATCCGTATCGCAAATTTATATAACAAATCCATCGTTTTGAACGTAACTAAATTTAGTATATTGAATCTATTTTTATCTCACTAAACAAAACACGATGATAAGCCAGTAATCCTTCTCTTTACAACCATACAGCTTTTGGATCTTTATAACTATGTGTTACACTATCTTTCTTTGTTTATCTTCTCCTCCTATTTCTCAAAGTAGCTTGCGAAAATTAAATATAGATAATTTTTTAGATTTTATCATCTCACCATTTTTATCTCTACAGGTCTTATCTTCGTATCAGGAGTATTTTGTTTTGTCGTCAATTTTTAATTTTTCTCCAATGATTATTACACGATACGCCATAATTTTCATGTCGTGCCAGGTCAGTAGAGGGATTTCGACGTCTGAAAATTCTTCGTTAAAAGAATTCGCGAAAAAAGAAGTATGACGTCAGATCGGGCTGATTAAAAGATTGATCAAGTCACGAATAGACGATCAAGTGTTTTCATTTAAATGAATGGAAATAGTTTGAGATCTATTGCTTCAACGTATGTTCTTGAAATAGTTCTGAAAATATACAGCAACACCTGGTACACGTCTGCATTTAGGTCGCGGCAAAAATGAGACATCAAAAGAAACCAATAATTAACCATCCATGATATTTTGTTTTCTATTTGTGCGAACATATTATTGTCTTGTTCTTGCACAATTTCAGTTTTTACCGACATGGTGGAAATTATATTTTAAAAAAAAGTCAAGGATAAAGAATGTCTCTCTTTAGCATTGAATAGCAAGAATTAGTGGTAGAAATGCATCGATATCGCCAAAACTTTTAACATCTCGATGATTTTTGCTGATTGATTTGTATGAATTTAATTTCCTGCTCAATGCCAGTTAATGGTTAGCAATTTAAACCTAAAATCGCAATTAATTGAAATTATTAATTTTGATCACCGATTTTCATTAATTGTTGCTTCCAGACAAATTAGAAGTTGTTTACTTTTGTTTCATTTGTTCTTGCACTAAAAACGTTTATTTTTTTCCAACAGAACAAGATCTTGTGAAGAAATAGCCCACACAAATTGGCTCTGAAAAATACTTTTTGATCATCAAATCGTATTTTAAAAATACCTCAATCTGGGAGACAGAAATTTCTTTCACGAATGAAATTGTGTAAAAATTGATGCAGAAGTCAATTTGGTTCATTTTTGGTGGAAAACAATTTCAAACATTTTATACGAAGCCCTTTTGATCTCTAATCTGACATTTTCTGGCAAAATTTCTAAATTTTCTTGAAATTTTTCGGTAGAATTACCAGTTTGACTGCTTTCAATTCTAGTAAGTTATATGTATTTTCTTCTCCTGCAACTTTTGATGCTTTGATGCCCTTTTACCTTTAAAATCATTAATACATACCGTATTTCTTTTGTACATTGGACTCCTAATTGATTCAACAAATGTATGTAGTTAGTCATTATGCTTTTGCTATTAGAATTTGAGCTACAAAACTACTTGTTTGCAAATAAAGTAATATGCCTTTTGTCAAATTTTCTGGAGGATTATAAAATGCAAAATAATTTATCCAAACGTGACAATTGAAAAATATATTAGATTAATGTTTTACATGTACAACGATAACTTAATTATGGTGGACCTATTTCCTGTTTTTGTTGGTTTAATTTTTTTCCCACACGGCTAATTGTGAAACAAAAAAACAAAAAAAAATTGTAGTTGTTAAGTTGACAAACCAGCAGTGTTCATTGGAAAAAAAATTTGCATTAAAAACACGTCATACCATCTTTGTCAATATCCACGCTTTATTGTTTTGACATGTTTTGTTCTGGATGATCCTTCATGATTGACATATCTTTATGATAGTTAAGTTTTTCAGATTTGGCAACAATAATATATATGGATGATAATGAGCACCCATTATCAATGGATTATCTCTTGAGATTTGTAGGATTGTGCCTGGTATTACTTCGTTTTAATGCTGTACGTCCATGCCCATTTTCTGTCAACGTTCATCAAATTTTCCCATGCTCAGTATGCTTTCATTTTTACTGTTTCTTAATCTGAACGTTCCCATCAATCTTGTCATTTGTCAATTTTTGATAAGCTTGATGATCTATGTTGATAGAAATTTTTGAAGAAAAATCTCCCATGATCTCCATAAATGGAAGATGAAGGTTAACAATCTCGTTATAATGAATCAATTTCCAATCAGGACCTGAATGACATATTGCTTTCTTAGTCAACCCTCGACGTTGGTCATTTAAAAGAATAAAGCTCATCTATTGAACTTTCTTGGGCACTCTAGCAACACTTGACCTTGATGACGTGCTATCTGTACAAACAATCCGTGGATTCTTACCGTAGTGTATCATGGGTTTTGTATGTTTAATCTGATAAGGGGTAGATTTTCTGAAAATATAATGGTATTTGCCTCGGTGAAGTTTTCCATGAAACTAGCCCTTTTTTAGACAAAGTCATTCCACAGTTGTTGATGAAAGCCCGGTTTGGTACTCGAATCTACCCTCTTACCATCCCCGAAGATGGATAATGGTTTTTTGTGTTGTTCTAAACTAATGTTTAACACATTTTCATCTAGATTGTGATTAATATAAGCTCAAGTGAATGAATGAATGAATGAATGAATGAATGAATGATGTGATTATTTACCCAGGATAGCCTCTTCAGTTCTTCATGAACTGTTTGATGGAGGATCCTGCCTTCCAAGAGACACCTGATGGAACAGAAGAATTAACAGTGATTGGTGAATTTTCACTATCGAAAGCCTCGCAAGGGAATCTAGCTCGAGGCTCCGTTTTACGCGCCCAGCGTGTTAGTAACTGGGCCACGGCTCGTTATAAAATAGTCTTAAAGCCAATGAACCCTACTTAATTTTACTGCAAAAATTCCCCACATTCCTACACCCAGAAATGTAATTAAACATGTTATATTTGTTGAAAAAAACAACACAATATAGCCTACAGTGTGTTTCAAAAAAATGGAACCAAGAATTGTAAC
>JAUBWS010019447.1:0-20225 GCA_032270445.1 Darlingtonia californica | reverse complement strand
TCGCTAAAATTTGATAAATATATAAAAAGCTATGACCGTTTTAAAACACGGGCCGAATTTTTTTAGGACACCCTGTACTTTAACAAGCCTTTTTACTATATTTGTACAATGGGTATTCAAAAAGCAATTTAAAGTACAAAAATAGTGAAATTAAGAGGTCGATTACATGAGAATTTTATTTCGGGCGAAATGAAATTTATTTTAAAAGCCACGACTCGGAACTACCAGAAATGAAATCTTTTCGGTCAAAAAGACAGAAATGAAATTTCATTTTGGTGTCAAAGGAAACCCCATAAGTGGTTACACTTAATGGCATTGTTAAAAAATTTAACTGATTTCACCCGAAATTCTCATGTGAACGGCCTCGTAGTCTCAATAATCGAATGTTCTTTTACTAGTATTCCGATAAACTGCATCAATCAGCAATTTTCAATGCACAAAATAAAAATATATGATATGGTCAATTTTTTGCAAGCCATTTGAAATTACTTCAAAACCAGAATTATCGGAAAAAATCTATGGTATCACTAAATTTTTCAGCCATTCGGATAGTTTGGTTAATACAACACAAGAATAAAGTCTATAAGAAAATAAAACAATAACAACAAAGTGTACACAGAATGAAGTGAACACAAACAAGCAACTCTCAACTGCAATAACGAGTGTTTACTTCTTTAATTCTTATTTTCTAGGAGCTACTTGCACTTGCATGGGTAACTCGCACAAATACTGATTTTTATAACCGAAAATAAACTTTTGAAATACTTTACTCTATTATCATCATGGAACTAAGTGCACATACATATATATGTACTGAAACGGATCCTGGGAACAGATCCTGCACTAATGTGACTTTCCAATTTCCGAAAAGGTAACAGATTGAGTGGGGATTGAACCCACGACCTCTCGCTTGCCGGGCGATTGCTCTACCGACTGCGCTATCGATCCGATGTCATTAAACCAATTTGTAGTAGACGAGGGGAGCTTTCGCTCAAATGGACCTGAATCGTACGAACCAATGTAATGTCATCAAATTAATGCACAGGCGGAGCCCAATCACCAACCAACCCGCTAACTTTGTGGCAATTGTAAAGTAGTGTACATTCGGGAGAGGCATACGCCTCTATTACTTTACTCTAACTGTATCAATTTGGTAGAAGTATCAATATTATTTGCATCTGTCTATAAAAGAAGAAGATATGTCTTGGGCAGTTTTGTGTGCAAGTTACTCAATTGACACAGTAGCCAAACGTATTCTTTCTTTGTCTAACGCTTCTACTGTACCAGTGCTAACAAGCCAAAATTAGATAAAAGTTCTAAGAGTACTTCTATACTAATAATGTCAATATAATGCTCCACTTTCTAAAAATATTTTCCATTATTTCAAAACAACTTTATCATCCTCAGTCCAAACTTCAGTTGTCACGTCTTCATCATCTATGATTACTTCTACAACTAATTCTGTTGTGACCACATCAAGTACATCACTTTTGCCAATTAATACCACAACTGTTTATTCATCGAAACCTTCCTCGAACTTAGCTTCAACAAAGGAAACGCCACCATTACCATCCTTAGTATTAGTTTCTTCTAAACCGTCCATCTCTGCTTCCAGATCCTCTTCTACTTCAGCATATTTTAGCTACAGCTACATGTAGTAATTTTTTTCTCCTGAAACTTCACTTGAAACACTATATTAGGCATCTTTATCACATGATATTGCTTTTTACTATGCAATGTCAAAGAAGCTTTTTATTAAGGAAAGATATGACTTGATAATAAATATTTTTGTTCCTAAAAAGTCTTTTCCGTCTATAGTAATGGTGGCCGAACTTTCTTGGGTAAGTGGTTGGAGGAGTTTGATTGGTTCCGTTATTCAAAATCTGCTAGTGGTGGCTTTCGTTTACCTTGTACTTTATTTGCTTGTTTTAGCCATAAATTTCAAAACACCAAAACCTTGTCACTAAGCTCGTTTTAGGTTGCAAAAATTCTACCACATTTTTTAAACGCAATCGTGACTCTCCTAATGGACTGAAGATTCAATGCTTGAAAGATATGAAGTCCTCTTTTCTTAAGGTATGAGGGTTTGCTTCTACCAGTTGCTACGCAGCTGAATGATCAAAAAGTTGCAAAAATTGCAAGGGCTAAGAAATTTTTACCTCCCATAATTGACACTATCATTCTCTGTGGACACATGGGACTTCCTCGTCGTGGACATAGAAATTATAAAAAGTACCATCCTAAAGCAGGTGAGTTCTCCAAGAATTCTGGGCTAAGTAATTTTGTTGAGCTTTTAAATTTTGCCGTAAAAAGAGGTGATAAAAATGTTGAATGTCATTACAAAAATCATGCTCTTAAGTTATCTTACTTTTCTGAAACTGCTCTAAATGAAGTTATTGATATATGTGGTGACGTAATTCTTGAACAAGTTGTTTCTTCTATAAAGCATGAGCCTAGTTATTATTTAAGCATTATTGCTGCAGATGAAGCTATTGATTTTGCTTCCATATGGAACAATTGTCACTGGTTTTTAGACATCTTGATAGTGTTATTGACGTTAAGGAAGATTTTGTTGGTTTTTTTGACTTAGTAGATGGTTAAGTGAAAAAGTTATGTCTGCTGCTATTTGAAAGAAGATGTCAGATCTGGGACTAGACTTTCTAGGTGTAGAGGTCAGGGTTGTTTCTGTTTGTGGCATTAGAAATGGGACAACTGCTCATATTTTGAAAGTAAATGATGAGGCACTATTTGTTCAGAAGATATAGCTCTGTAAAGAAGGAATATATGTATTTTTCAAAAATCGACATTTGTAATGGCGTTATCAGGTAACCATGGCAACTATTGTTTATTCAGAAGCAAATCCGAAGTTATGGCCGCGGGCAAAAAAATCTTCCATATGCTACATTAAAAACGCTGGGATCAAGACAACACGTTTGGAATGATTTTAAATTGTCGACTACATAGTTTAAGGAGAGCTCTAATGTTACAAACTCGATAATTGCGTTAATTCAAATATTGTGGCTCAAGCCATAACCTCAATGATGCTGAAAATCAATTGAGTCAACCCCAGTCTGGATGTTTCTGTTGCTTTTTGTTTTTCATGCTACTTGGAGAGGATATTTTTTAACAAAAGCCTCAAAATTATTCTATATTCCGTTAAGTGAGATGTATTGTAATGTAATTTCTATGAATAAAATGCTTTACTTTAACCAAATTGACGGGAAAACGTGCTAATTCAGCTTTATTTGTGAAAAATTGATGACGTCATTCTGGACAAGTGATGACACAAATTTATTTAAAAAATTCATGGATCGAAATCTATGTCCAAACAAATTGCTTAATGGGTTTTAGGGGGAACCGTGTAAACTGTGGAGTCCATAGAAATCGCTATAGTAACATTTGAAAATGACTGGGACTTCTTTGTGTATTTCACTTGGTCCACGTATCGATAGTATACTTTATTTCCCAACAATTGCGCTAATCCAAGAATCATCATATATGGCTTAAAAGAAAAGTTGGTGATACTTGTCCAGGCAGAAAAAGTCGATTTGGAAAGATTCAGCTTTTTTACCAGTGAAACATCTTAAAAATTAAGCCTAGGGAGATAAAATAAGGCGTGACTGCTGAATAGGTCGTCTTATTGGTTTGAAATTTTCAAAAAATGTGTAATCAATCAAGTATTGGTAGGGATTTTTCTAGTTTTATTTCAAGGTTGGGGTGGGGGTCAAGTGATTTAAATCTCTTAATCTGTGTGGATTAAAGTGAAAAGTGAAGTAAATTTTTCAGGTTTTTAAACAGCCTTCACAATCATCCGATATGCTAGATTCTAAACGCTAACGCTCAATTTTTTAAAAATTTCCCACAGGTCAATATCCTACAATAATAAACAACAAACATTTATTTCTATTGCATAATAGTTTACGATTTCGAAAGTAATGGCGTATGAAATTTTTTTTAAATCTAATAGGTCACTATTCCACAACAAGAAACAACAAATATTCGTCTCTATTGCGTAATAGTTTACGATTTCGAAAGTAATGGCTTCGGAGAATTTTTAAAAATAAAGCAATTCACTATTTCACAAAATCCTAAAAAAGTCATTGAATGTTCAATATAATTAATTTAAGTTGAGTCCTAAAGAATGTCACGAAAACTGAAAATTAAGAATAAAAGTATAGGAAAAGTCTAAGTGTTTGATTTTCTGGTACTCGCAATCTGATGAAATATTGCTTCCATCCGATGAATTTAACGTTTGAGTATCAGATTTTTTTGTAATTTTATTAGAAACAACAAATTTTTTATCAAATCATATTAACTGTTATTTTCTGCCGCGTTACATTATATAATCATTTTCCTAACATATCCTCATTCATCATTCTACGTCTGATAAGACTGAAGGAAGTCTTGAAAAACGTTGAAAACGTACTATAAATAGTATGATATGGTGTTGAAGTGGATTTGAATTTCACTTTGTAAGTGCTGTAAATGTCCTTAAAAATCTTAAAATTAAGTGTTAATCATCGAAAGATTTATTGCATTGAAGTTTCGAAATCTCCAACATCTAACAAACGTTTGAATCACATTCACCAAAGCAATAACTATGCTCATTTAGACCAAGACCAAACTGTAATAAACTGTAACCTATTTTACAGTAAATTCAACAAATCTTGAACGGGTCATAACTTTTGATAGACAAAAGATATTTACATGAAACTTTGACAATAGTCGTATATCATTAGAAGAAATTTGCTGGTGTCATCAATTTTGCATATCAAAATCGAAAAAAATATTCGAATATCAAATGTTTACCGGTCGGCATAGTCCATTGCCTGCACCCCAAAAATTGGGATTTTAGGCTCAAGAGAGGGAGTAAGCTTTGTATAGTTTTTTGACATCCTCAGGCATCCTAACTGTATGAAAAAGTCGGTCTACCTGGTCAATTCGGTAGCTTTTGATGAAATTTGGTCATTTTTTTAAGTTTGTTGACGAAAATAACGACCATAATACAGAAGATTTTGCTGGGTAGCCTTAGCATTAAGACTTATAACGTTTTATGTAGTAGATCAATTACTATGAAATTTTCTCTTGAGCCCAAAAAACTGTCCAGGCAATGGACTAGTAAGCAACATAAAAAGTTTAGTTCAAGATTAACCACTTGAGTACCGATGAAAAAGTTATCAAAGTTTCCATCGTCTTCTTTGTTTTTGATATGGTGATAGAATGTTTACATAGTGACACAAAAAAAGTTGCTTGAACGTTGCTGCAACGTCAATCTTTTACCAACAATTCAAATATACTTGAATCCAATAACACGAAAGAAATGGCAATAACTTGAACAGAGGAGAGTTAAATGTATGAATCAACAGCTACAGAAGTAATACGCCCATTCTTGCTAAAACACAAAAGAAAGCTGACAGATATCTTATTATCGTAGGTCACCAGAAATTCCATTGTGGAATTTGGAGAATTAGAACAGGTAAATGCCATAATATTTGTTGATTACTTGATGCTATTATATATGTTTCACTTCAGCTACCAGTTCACTAAACAATATTTGCCGAATTTGTATTTTCTTGTCAACCCATTTTGTAATCTTCACGTTAAGTTCTTTGTAATACATGAGTTGTTTTTTTTAGAAAGTGTCAAATTTTCCTCTGATTTAGTCCAATGTTGTGTAACATCTCCCCCCCCCCCTCCCTGGAAAAAAATGTTGTCAGCAAGTCCTACTTATTCTGTACTTTGACGGCAAATTTTGACGCGTTCTATTGATTTTTACGGGTCCACAAGTGTTCGTAGGCCGCGCGTTCAAAACTTAGATTTTGTGTTAGAAATTTTAGTTTTATCAACACTAATTTGTCTGAGACGAATCGTTTGTCTTGACGATTAGTTCGTCTCAGTACGTCTATTTTATGCACACGTTTGTATTTTCCATGCATACGTTCGTATTTTTAGTGCATACGTTCGTTATTTTCATACATACGTTCACTAAGTGTTCGTAGGCCGTGCATTCAAAACTTAGATTTTGTGTTAGAAATTTTAGTTTTGTCAACATTAATCGTCTGAGACGAATCGTTCGTCTTGACGATTAGTTCGTCTCAGTATGTCTATTTTATGCACACGTTTGTATTTTCCATGCATACGTTTGTATTTTTAGTGGATACGTTCGTGATTTTCATACATACGTTCGTGATTTTCATACATACGTTCGTGATTTTCATACATACGTTCGTGATTTTCATGCATACGTTCGTGATTTTCATGCATACGTCTGTATTTTTTGTGCACACGTCTGCAATTTTAGCTGCAATTGTGGCGAATTCTACAGATCAGAAAATTTAGTTCAATAATTTTTACAAACTACATCATAATTCTAATGTATCCTTATGTAGACGTAACACAAACAACCACTTCATTGGATACTTCAATATAGACTGAAGTAATATGCATAAAATTTGGCATGGTCTTGAGGAAATCATTACACTCTTTTTTTGTAAGAACAAACATTATATGAACATTGAAGCTCAGCAGATTCCTCCAAAAAATAAGAACAAGCTGACGCTCAGTTCAGTTAGCTTGAAATTAGAACGAGGTAAAATATTTGTCTATTTGAACGAAATGAAAACTGCAATGCAATATTACATGTATTTCAAAACAAATTTATTAACCAGTTTATCTCATTCCAGTGTTCAGAAATTCAAGTTGAAAGTTTAAAAAGTGTAAAAAAAATCTTGGAAATTTTCACTTTTTTAAAAAAGCACAGCGTAGTCAAAGGGTTAATGTATATTAGAATTTAGAATAAAACAATTGATAAGAACAATGGAGGCTCAAATTGCCCGAAAAAATAAGAACATTGAAGCTGAGAAAAAAGTAACTGGTTCTTATAAAAAAAAAGTGTACCTTTTGTAAACTTTTCCGGTTCTGCTAAACCAATTTCTTTGAGCATAAATATTGTTGTGTCTTTAAAAATCCCTGTGGCGGATAATCTTAGAACCGAAAAAAAATTCTAATATTATTGCTTAGATAACCGTATAATCGTAATATGCAAACACTGTTCGAATTGTGTAAGCTGCACATGTTTAAAATTTTCATACACACGCTCGTATTTTTTATGCATACGTTCGTAATTTTCATGCATACATTTGTCATGCCCACGTCTGCAATTCAAGCTGCATTTGTTGACAATTGTTGGCCATCTTACTAATGAATTTACGAAGAAAAAAATCACGTTTTGACATTGATTTGAAAATCCTTGTCGTTGGCCAAGGTTATAGACATTTGTGTTGTTTCTGGGTCAATTATCTAGTAGGAAGATGTCGATCTACAAGTTCCATTATTGATAGAGTTGAAAAACTCGTAAGAAGTGTAAATAGTTCTCTTTTCTAGTTCAAGAGTCTCATGCCAATTAATTTTTCTGAAATTTTGAAGAAGACTTATATTTTTATTTACACGTTTGGTGGTGGCTGAGGAAATTAGAAAAAAATGTTGCAAGTGTATCGAATGCAAAATATTGCCCAATATGCCGTAATCTTTAGTGACTGTAGAAAATACGTTATCAATGAGAGTTTTGGAAGCTTCTGTTATTCTTGTGGACAAAAGGGTCTGAGGTAGAATCAAATGTCTAGAGAACATGATACATCTTGATTTGCATTAGACTTTGATAAATCACCTACCTAGCTAAACTATAGTTTTCAGTCCTGCTTGTGTGTTGTGTTAAACTTTTATATGAATAGGGACGGATGTCCATATACACAACACACAATAACGTTCGACTTTTTAAATAGAGATTTATACTAAAACAGATTCATGTTTGCATGGATAATCTATCAAATTGGAAGGAGATCGAAGAGAGTAAGAGAGTAAGCAAGAGATTGGAGAGTAAGCGTACAGATTAATAATGTATATATAGGTGGATGCTGTAAGGATTATTCTTTCAGAGAAAAATTAAAAGGGGTGAGGAAGATTTGCAATAATCTGGATTCAGATTCATTCCAATAACACTAAATTCAACATTCAAAAGTGCATTAAATTTGTAAAAATGTCGGCTAAAATTTCCAATAGGCGCAGAGTATGTTTAAGGTTTTACGATTTAAATAGCAAGTTTTTTAATACATTGCTCATTTCAACTTCTTCTTTGTTACAACTGTTGGCCTAACTTGCATTTTTTTGTGGGAAAACAACTTATTTATTTTACGTCACCGGAAGTCACCTTAAGCATTCTTAAAATTCGTTAAAAAAATCACACGATTCCAACATATTTCTTGTTTTCAATGTAAATATATGCATGAAAAACATTTTTGAAGACCTTCTGTTTGTACATGAATGTTTCGATGCAACTTTTCGTATAATCATTTCTATTGGAGAAGGATATATGTCTAATTTACAAAGAACATTCAAAAATCAAATACGTTTTCATGATAAACAATCAAAAAAAAATCTTAATGAAAAATCCGTTGTTCTTGCCTGAGGGATTGCATCAAAAAGCATGGCGTTTTGAAAGAATGACGTAAGGATGATAATACAATAAGATCCTATATCATTTTTATATTTTGAAAATTCAAATTCCATTAAAGTAATGAATTTTTCTCAATTACTTTTCAACTTTCTAACCTCAAACAGTCAATTGGATTTTGTGGTCACGAGATGGGAAAATTTACAAGTCAAATACTCAGGTTTTTGTATATATTTCATCTGCCATCTTGTATTTTCCATTTATACCTTTGTTGTCATGGTGACAATAAAATTTTTATGAATGTTTTACAATTTGGAATCTCCTTTTCTGACCGTTTAGGATATACATACTTTATTTGGTTGATTTTCAAGACATCAGGAGATGAATTTTTGGTAGGGTTAAAAGGTTACCTACCTTAGAATGTTGAACTTTTTGGCATAATTTGGTTAAAAGAACTAGTCACATAAACTTTTAGGATGTATTCCTGAAGGTGAGAGAGATGAGAAGAGGAAAGCTCGTTACCAATTAAGAATTACAGGGGTGGATACAGACTCTTCAAACCACCATGTGAAAATCCCGAACTTTTCCGATTTTTTTTATGAAATTTTCCCGATTCTTCCCGAAATGTCTATAAAATTTTCCCGATTTTGGTAAATTTAGACTACCTAACTGTGTGAAATCACAACTTTCATATAGTCTCTATCCGCCCCTGTATACAGTGTGTATCAAAAGGTGTCGTCCATAAACTTCTCAACGCTTATATTTCTGCAGACACTTATATAATCATAGCGCTCTTTATATTACAGGATAGCTGAAATGACTCTTTTTTTAGTTTTACTTGACGGCTAACAATTATTTCGTCAGCGTCGACTACTTGTTTAGTTTCGTCACATTTTACATGAAGCAGGAATCTTAGTTCATTTCTCGAAAAAAACCTTTTTAAATTGAACTAGATTGCATCTGACGTCAGCATTTAAGTAACTAAAGCAAAATTTTACTTTTACCCTTTTTGTGTTTATTAGCTTCTTGGGATTTATCACCACAGATATTCGTTGTAAAAGTAGACATCTAAAAACGTATAATTCATTCGCGATTACTGTAAACGCAAAATAGCGTTGAATTTACCTTATTGAATTTACAAAATGTCTATTAAGTAAGAGTAGCTTCCATATGTAAAACATGTAATAATAATTCTTTAAACAACAAAAAGGAATTTTCTTTTTGCATGATCTAGTACGCAGACTTCACCACATGCAAAGCTAAGTGTCCGCACGCGCCGCGCGGTCCGTTAAGGTCTGCGATCAGAGTAGATCTAGTAGGGCAAGGAGGTAAGGCGCGAAGGAAGACGCACGGCTTTAATTTATTCCGTTTTCTATTCAATTAAACAAAAGAATAAATTAGCTTTGCGCGCCATGTAAGCTGCTGTGGGGGAAAACCACTTTAAAAGCACATGCTTGACAAAACAAACATCAAGTGGGAGGGTTTGGTAGATATTTTTAGGGCTAAGAAACAAACTAATGCAATAGTAAACACAAAAACAAAAGATCGCATTGCCCTAATCATACATACTTGCCAACTTTTAAATACCATTTGCGTGAGATCATCAATTTTTCCCAGGACTTTGATGGACCTGAACGATTCACTGACCAAAATTGCTGACAACCTTTTTTTTTGTTTTTTTTGGCATTTATTACACAGTGTAGTATTTTGAGTTGTTTCTTTTTAAGTTATATATTCTACTTGCATATATATTAATTAATCTATGCACTTTAGCAAAGGCAGACACTATGGTGGGGCAAATGGAATTATAGATTGTAATATATGAAAATATGTTTTGATTTCGATACCAAGAATTATGTAGATAAAAAAGAAGTGAGTGCAAAATTGATGCAAATGCAATTTTGATGTTTTTAATCGCATCGTTGAAATAAATTCTACTTTCAGTTTTCAACTTTCACTTGAGCATATACAAAGTATTGGTGAAAACAACATGGTTGATGATATCATGATACAAACATGATAGTTTCAATAAATTTACATGGAATTATGTAGAAGGAAAGGAAAAAGTAAGTAGAGAAACCATATACTTATAGATAGTGAGTCCATATGTCGTTGTTTTTTTTAACAATTCAACTGTGTCAGTGTTCAGCTTCCAAAATTAAATTTCAAGAAATTAGATGGGTATATGGGGTATAGCTATTTGTATATATACAGTTCTATTGCTTATGAATAATGTTTTTTAATTATAACAGACGAGTTCACTTTAGTTTGATTATTCGGTTGTTGCTTTAAAGGGTATCCTGGAAAAAAAGGACGGGAAATCCCAAAAATTGGGTTTCTAGTACCGACCAGTAGTGCTCATATGGGTTGAGAATAAGTGATCTGAAATCTACACTTTGAGGTTTACAACATATCTAAATTCCTTCTCAATCCGGAAGAGCCGTTCAAATTTTCTTACCAAATTAACTGGGTATTAAAGCCTAAGAGTATCAAAGGTTTTGTCAGGAAAGTTTGGCACGTCATTATAACGTACCAATTGACTGATTTAGACTAAATGTTCACAGAAGGTAGGTAGGGAGATTTGTATACCAAAGGGCATCAGCATATCCGGTCTGGTTGGGTTAGAATCTACATGAGAAGTTTTGATTTTTTTCCGATTTGGTGACGTCACTGTAACGATAACGATAACGGAAGCGAAGACTTGTTATCCCCAACTGAAATGCCGATGATTGATGTTAAACATAAAACAAACGAGAACAGTAGAATAGAACGCTCGAAGTTACCTTCTTTTGACATTTGCATCATGATGGATTTCGTGGGATAAAAAGAAACTGACCTTGGCAGAACCGATAACAATCTCGAGCGAGTTGCGACCAGTCTAAAAAAGTGCAAAAACATAAATTAAGTGTCGCGAACCTCTTCCAGTCTTATTTGTTAGTTCATTTAATGTTCAAAATTTGAGCATTGTGATTGGGACTAAGGAATGGTCTTCGGAAAATTTTTCCTTTTTTTGCCACCATTTTGATGATGTCATAGTTCTAAAATCTTTAACTACTCAATGTTTCATGATACAATTTACTTCAAAGCTTACATATAAGTGTAATCCTTTATGAAGTTTCACTTAAATTAGAAAAATGTAAAATTCTTTGATGACGTCAGCGTTTTTTGTGAAAAAAACGAATCTTCATAATTTTTCCTGAGGTCATCGAAAAATTTCACATTTTTCAAATTCAATTGAAACTTCGCAAAGGATAAAGGTTCACGTAACTTGCAACATGCACCATTGAGTGAGTTTTTCAAGATTTATGACGTCATCAAAATGGTGGCAAAATGAAGCTGAACCTCATTTATTCTTTTCAAGTCTAAAATATCCCAAAATAGGATGATAGTAAGTTGGACTTTACTATCTTAAATATATGTCCGATGCTTTCAACTGTTTGGATATTTTCTAAATACTACAAAGTGAGGTGGATAAATGCGATGAAGGTGGTGCATGTGGTGGGTAAATTTACTATCCCTGCCCTGGTCTGAAATCCTTAAATTTTGTCTAAATAGCATGAAACTTGTAATAAAAATAACCCAAGTAAATTACATTGACCCTAACCTATTGTTATACAAATGTTCAAATTCAAAAAAATGATATGATATTTTTAACGTCAATCAATTTTTTGTCATAAGTAACATCTGGTGAAATTTTGAAGCTAATACCACCTAAATCAAAATTATTGATAGGGGTTCAAAGCAGCCATTTTTCTTCAATTTCCTGATGATAGACCCTTTTTTGACGAAACATTGGTCATGCTACGCAAGAACGTCGTAACAACAATTAAAAAGCTACATCATGGTACGTTTAAAAACAAATTGACTTTTAGATTGCCTGGAAAAAGTGATTACGTCTGCGGTTTTAGACCAAGGAGAAGGAAATAAATTAGAATGGCGTCATAACACTGTTATGTAACCAGAAACGTATTTGTAACGGTCTATGGGGAAAAGGGGACTTGGACATTTTTATCGCGATCATACTCCACCCACTGGCAAAACCACTAGTAAACGTGGAGGTGGAGGGTCAGAGGAGGTCATTTCACTCCTCCACAGACGTTTTTCAATATTTTGAGAGGTAAAAAAGTAAATTACGGTTGGCTTATACCCTCTTTCCCATAGACCGTCACATTTATGTCAATGGGTTCAAAAAACTCATGTTGACAACGACACCATAAATTTTGAATTATGAATCGAAACTTTATTAAGTTTTCAGCTGTTAAACTTAATTTTGACGTGATGTGAAATAAACGTTGGCCGAATACCCGCCTCATTTTTAAGTTTTGATGAAGTTTATAGATAGGGGTAAAGTTAGATAGAAGATTTTGAGTTTTTGCGGCTTCGTTACAAAATATTTTCTTTTTAACATGTAGGGTAAATGGCACTCAGCAAATCAGTAGCAGATGTCATTCAGGAGAACGAAAACTGGCTACGATTGGCAACCTTTCTACACGAACCTTTGAAATATGGATTATTGCGTGTTCTTCATAATACATCAAATGACCCTACTTACGTTGGTTTATCTGATAATCCAATCCAGCTGTACCAGGAATTCACCAAACATGGCAATTTAATCACAACATTGGTCAAAAAAAGAGTTTTACAAAAGGATCAGGTCGACTTGTTGCTCCCACCAAACGACAACAAAACTGATTCATCAAAATTTGACGTGACGCTCATTGTTGTTCTTATCATAAATTTCACAACATTAATACCTCCACTTAACGGATGGAAGGATAAGAATCCACCCCCTCATG
Organism: Darlingtonia californica; assembly: GCA_032270445.1. Lineage (NCBI taxonomy): Eukaryota > Viridiplantae > Streptophyta > Magnoliopsida > Ericales > Sarraceniaceae > Darlingtonia > Darlingtonia californica. The sequence goes on along the minus strand of JAUBWS010019447.1, from coordinate 6,980 downwards.
ACAGAAGTAAAGGTGCAGGCGTCATTCGTGGAAGAAACTGGAGGAACTTTGTTCATCACAATGAACCCAAAGATATCGATGAAGCTATATTTAATCAGAAATGGGCAGAAGGTACACAAATTATCAATGATTTAGGATATCATTATGATACAAACAAATTAAAAGTAACTTCTTTGGATCCTAAAGGCGAATATGGCCGTAAGGCTTTATACTTATTCATCAAACGTCTGAAGACAAAAATTGACACTGTGGAGGCTAAACACGACTCACTTCAAACCAAGCACGACTCACTGCAAACCAAACACGACTCACTAGAAGTCAAACAAGACTCACTTCAAACCAAACACGACTCACTAGAAGTCAAACAAGACTCATCGGAAGCAAAACGTGATTCAGACCTTAAACTTATCTCAAGTTTGACACATCAATTGAATAAAATTACCAATGAAGTTCAACACCTTCGTACAGAGAGAGAAACAAAGAAACAAGCAGATGAATTATCAACAAGTAAGAAAATTTCTAGTATCTAATGGTAACATGTATAATATCTAGTAGATTATGCTTTGAATTTTTGAAATGTAAAAAATCCTTGATATAATAAAGAAAGTCCTTAAAAATATGTGTCGAATCGCGCAATTCTTAACTCAGTGTAACTCTACTTGATTCAACCTAAAGTCAATGCAACTCAAATCGATTCAAATTTAACTCGAAACCCCACTCAAATCAATTCAACCAAAAGTTGACCCAACTTAAATCAATTCAACCTTAACTTAACATAAATAAACTTATTTCAATTTAAAACTATGCTTGATCCAACCTTAACTCAGCCCAATTCATCTCGATTCAACTTTGACTCAACCCAACTTAAATCGATATAACCTTAACTAAACCCAAATTAGGTCGATTCAATCTAACTTAAACCATCTCAACTCGATTCAACCTTAACTCAACCCAACTCAACTCGATTCAATCTAAAGTCAAATATCTCCGAAATAATTAGCTTAGCCTTTTTGAAATTTTCTAATAAGTAATATTTATCTATTTCACACATTTCTTTAAGAAAATAGAATCATTGTTGTTGTGCTCAAAATTAGGTTGTAAGGTAAAAAAAATGTAAGGGATTTCAATACAAAACATTGAAATTTTGAAAATCTTTTGTTAGAGAAATGATATCACAATGAAACTTTGTAAAGGTACTAACAGTAACAAACTTAATTTGCTGGAATCAATAAAAATTTTAATGACATCTTGATTCAAAATGGCGCGCAAAATAAGAAAAATATGTTTTAACATTTTTGGCGCGTTGTACTGGATCAGAACTATATGTTTTTAAATCTGATGTGATACTTACAAAAGACAATTATTTTGGCTATTCATAAATCAAAACATAACCGAAAGGTCTCTTTTAGATCAGGAGATAGAGCTTTTCAAATTATGTATAGAATTTTACCGTTTTTATGTTTTGTCATGACGTCATCGAACAACAATGGTAGCCATTTTTGAATTTAATATGATTTTCTTGCTTCCCTTATGGATTAGTACCTTTTTACCAAATTTGGTGACTGAAGCATGCTTAGTTGTCAAGATAAGGAGGGGGGAACAAATGGTCCTCCCCCATACTTAGATGGCCTCAAAAATCCCATACTTAATAGGGTTAACTGAACTCAGACGAGGTCGTTTCAATCTTATTTCAACCCAATTCAACTCGATTCAACCTAAAGTCAACCCCACTTAAATTGATGCAACCTTAACTGAACCCAACTTAGGTCGTATCAATCTTAACTCAAACCAACTCAACTCGATTCAACTTTAACTCAACCCAACTTTAATCAATGTAACCTTAACTGAACCCAAATTAGGTTGTTTCATTTTAACTCAACCCAACTCGACTCGATTCAACCTAAAGTCGACCGAACTTAAACCTATTCAACCTTTGCTTAGCTTAAATAAGCAAACTCTACTCAACTTATCTCAACTTAATTAAGTGGTTAAATCTACTTATCTCAACTTAATTAATTGGTTAACTCTACTTATCTCAACTTAGTTAAATTTTACTCAACTCAGGACCAACGAAACCGCCTTGAAAATGGAGAGGCCTAAATGGAAAGTGATGATAAAAGTTTACGATAAATTATGAAACCTATATGAAAAATACTGGTATAAAAATTAAAGAACTGACAATTTGTTAGTTTGAGCCATTTTCATAATGGTATACACAAAAAAACAGAAAGCATCTACGGTAATAAAAGATTAGCTAAATTCAGTAACAAACTCTACTGTCAAACGAACGTCCATAAAGGATTTAGTAGAAAGTGAAAAAAGTGAAAAGCTGTCTTATTTACTTATTTACTTATTTTGTATTGGAACCTTTTTTGCTCTGAAAATATTGGAGGGTCCATAAAACCCTGGTTTTGCCGGCCTTGCACCTCTAGCTCACTATTTCAAGTCATCATCAATTTCAAGCTCTAACTCAACTTAAAGCAACTACTTTATCTGTAACTCCACTGAATAAACCCTTTTGGATATAATGTAGCCATATGGTTTTGGGAGTTTGCACAGGAAACCGACAAAATCCAATTAGCAATTTTTTATCACGTGAATCTTTGATATGGAATCTTTTGCTTTGTTTTTACAGCTTTACTAAAATTGTTTATTTAGTCTAAGGTCTAATTTGCACAATCAATTTTAGGTTCATTCTGTTTGAAAAGTGTACTGGAGTACATTTCAAACGAAATCAAAGAAGAAGAAGCTAAAGAATTGCTGGGCTGCCTAAATGTCCAAACTGGTGGTGATTTTGTGAATAGATTAAAATCGGTACCGTGGGAAAACATTAAGAGGGAACTGGAAATGATGAAAAGAAAAGATATTGTTGAACACATAAAAAGAAACACTTTAATCACACGAGGTAAACTAATTGCTTAGGAAACGAAAAATAATTTGATTTTTTTTAAAGTCTTTCTAAGATATGGTTTGGATAAAAAATTATGCGTCAAACATTAATCGAAATCTTTATTGCTCAATGTTACAAACTTGAGTCACGTCAAGATTTGTACTTTCACTTTTAAATTTCTTAATAGTCTTAACGGATCCAATTCATGATAAAGTTTAACTCATGGGGAATCTATAGCATACCATAACAATATATTTCAAAGAAATTATCGACATGACATTGCAAATCTAATTTGAAAAAGATTCCGGACCATGTCTCATAATTCGTTTTTTCTTTTCTGTAAATTTATTCTGTGTTACCATTTGAGTGCAAGTCTTGTCTACACTTAGATTCCCTTGTTTACATATAACTTTAGGCTCTTTTTACAATCCGATACGATAGAAGAGAATTTTAGAAGTCCTTTCTTCTAAGTCGCCGTTTACATGAGAATTTCATTTCGGGCGAAATTAAATTTTTTAACAATGCCATTAACTGTAACCACTTAAGGGGTTTCCTTTGACACCGAAATGAAATTTCATTTCTGTCTTTTTGACCGAAATGAGTTCATTTAGGGTAGTTTCGAGTCTGACTATTAAAATAAATTTCGTTTCGCCCGAAATGAAATTCTCATGTAAAGGGCCTCTAAAACTCCGTATCGGCTTAAAAAAGGTGCTCCTTTAGAAGAGAAGACGCCAACGTTATTAAGAACGTGGTTCAAATTTTAACGCTTTGGAGTGAAATACAAATTTTTCATCATTTCACTACAAATATGTTTTTGCGTTGGTATTTTGTAAAATTGAAATCTACGAACAACTTTCATTTTTACCAAAAAGTGTCAAAACAGTGTCAAAATTGTCAGAGAGAACAACATTGCCGTTGTCAATACAACTTCAGAACAAGCTCTATGAAATCGTTTTTAAGCTACGCAACGACACGCTATGAAATCGTTTTTAAGCTACGCAACGATAATTAATTGATACAATTAATTTTAATTACCCTCATCATAAACCTTTAAAATATCGTTACCGTTAAAATCCTTCCCCTTTTTGTCAGAGGCTAGATAACTTTTAGTTTGACAAAGACGTTCTAATGACGTTGGCGTCCTCTCTGCTAAAACTCCCTAATTAAAATTACAATTACTTGTTTTATGGCAAAGATATTTCAAGGTTCATGGTGAGTGCCATTATTAACATTACTCTTTAATGACTTTAACAACTTCTTTTTTCGGTGTACTACGGATTTGCATTATTGAATTTCCGTGGCAAAGTATAAAACGGCTGTATAGAACTTAAATTTTAAAGTTGTGTTGACAACATCAGCGTTGTTTTCTCTACAGTTCAGTTTTATACGTTACTTTTTTGGTAAAAAGAAAGATTGTTTGTTCCTTACAGAACCAACAGAAAAACGTATTTGTACTGAATTAATACACTACTGTTTATTTTTCATCCCAAAACGTTAAAATTTAACCCAGATTCTAAATGACGTCAGCCTCCTTCTCCTTATAACGCTACTTGATATCAAACTTGCAGCAGCCTTAGAAGTCTGTATTTTCTTTAATTTTTAAAGACTTCACTTCACTGTTTATGATTAGAAGTTGACATTTGGAAGCAAGGTTGAGAATAAATTCAACTTGCTTTGTTTTGGGTGTGTTTGAGCTAATCACTTTACTGACGTTGAAATGACGTCACAAGAAAAGAAAAACTCAAAATGTCGATTCTGTACAGTGTGCCCGCAACAAATGTGTTCCCTTGTAAAAGAGCTGATAATATTTTTGTGTTTCTTCTGACTGAATTTTATTTGATTTTAACTTTTCTGTCTTGTGCGCTTTGTAAAAAAATTTCAATAGCATTTACTTATCAATGAAACGTTTTAATGACCAAGACATTTATTCAATGCATTCTAGCCTGTATCAGACCACCGCACTAGTACGGAAAATTCATTTTCCCGTGGTACGCGGTACTACTTATGTGTTCTACGGGTGTAAAGTGTGGTACAGGCTAGATGCATTATGATACCTCTTCAACAACAACTTCATTCATTTATAATTAAATCAACAAAAGATTGTCGCCTTTTCTAAATTGTGAATTTGTAAAAACGCAAAGAACCACCACTGTGACTGATGAATTCAATTCTTACCTTATAGGTTTACAAGCCGCTTCAGATAACTTGCGTGACCATTATAAAATTGAGTTAATCAAATGCCTGGTTGAACAGCCGTTATCTTCAGTAGAATCAGATAGTCAGTATGTTTCACGCGAAGAAATCTACATTGACCTAGTGGTTCTACCATCTTCCACAGTCGATGAGCAATATAGCAATTCTGATAGAGCTGCCTTGATAAAACAAAATCTAATAGACAAGTCATCGACGGAGAAAGCTGTGGATAAAATAATCCAACCCCAAGATGAACTGGTATTTATGAGAGGCGTTGCCGGAATAGGAAAGAGTACTTTAATTGATATGTTCACATTTAAATGGGCTAAAAATGAACTAAGTAAAACTTCTGTATTTGACTTTGTTTTCATGTTCACTTGCCGAGAGTTGAATCAAAGTTTGAATGAATTTAAGACGTTGGAAGAGCTTTTAAAGCTGAAATTCCCAAATATCTTTTGCAACATTACTTTAAAAGATTTGGCCGACGTTTCTGAACGTGTTCTCATTGTAGTAGACGGATTGGATGAATTAGAAGACATTTACAAAATGGATGGTATGAATACATCATCGATTGCTCAAGCACCATTTCTTCAAGTTATCTTTGACCTGATAAATCCAAAGTCCATGAAATCACTGAAAAATCATAAATCAATTGTTTGCGGACGTCCAAAAGCCTGTGAGTTTGTGAAAAATCAATTTTCTAAACTTTCCAGGATAAAAACTATTGAAATCTGTGGATTCAGTCATTTAAATGTTCGAAAATACATCCTTAATTTTTTCGACAAGAATTATACAAAGGCAAAACTAGTTGAAAATATCATTGCATCTTCTAATAATTTAAAAGTCATGTCAACTGTCCCTGTGTTTTTGTGGGTCATCTGTAATGTTTACATGGAAAACCTTATCAAAAAGCCAATCAATACAAACACAGAGCTCTACTTCTATACATGCCTTGTATTTCTCCGCAATCATTATCAAGGAACCTCTAGGAACTACGAAAACTTGCTTGATATTGTTAATGACCAAGATATCGTAGATGTGGTGTATTCACTTATGGTGTTATCAGTTAAAACGTACATGCAGAATCAGGTACTGTTTACAGATGAGGACATCAAAAAACTTAATTGTCCAATTCATCTGGAGCAAACAGGTTTCATTGTCAAATACAGTCGAAGCAATACTGCAGAGTCAACTTTTCAATTTCGACATCTGATCCTTCAGGAGTTCTTGTGTGGGATGTATCTGTGTGTAACAAAAGGAATTTCTCCCTTTCTGTCAAACCGTGAACTATCAAGCTGTTTGCCGACGATCTTTGGAATCCACCGAACCATTCAAGACAAAAGGAATGCAATTTTTATGCAATTTTTCAAATCATTACAAAAATCAAATCAAAGGTTTTCAAGTATTTTTGCCAAATTATTTACTCCGTTTAGAAGTCTATCATATAACAAGTTTATGAAGAAAAATATTCCGTCAAAATTAGAACTTCCTCCAAGTATGATAAAAAATAAAACATTATCAATCACAGATGAGCCAGAATGCAGAGAGTTTCTGGATATATTTAAAGAATCAAATTATGATATCGAAGCCCCCTTGATCATTAATGTTGTTATAGAACTGCGCATTTACAAAGATTACAGAATGATTTTGAATCTATTAGGAAAACTTAACATTGCAATGATTGGTCAATTCAAAATCATATCAAGTGACATTTTTGATGCAAATGGTAGTATGGATGAAAACATCTTACGGCTTTATAAAATGACAGCAGGGACATCAACTGAAGCTGTCATTTATCTTTCACCTCGTGACATTAACATTCAGATAATTTGTACAGGTGAAAAACTATCACTGTATTTTCAAGCACCACTAAGCGTCATCAACATTTTGAATTCAT
>JAUBWS010019336.1:0-20225 GCA_032270445.1 Darlingtonia californica | reverse complement strand
AACTCATACACCCATTAACGAAAAATCCAGTGAAAACCATGAAAACTATCCTGTTTTTTGGGAATACACACGTATTCTTTAACATGTAGTTATAGACAAATCATTACTACTATGTGAAATGGTCGGTCTTAGTAAAACAGTTTTGGTCAATCTCTCGTTACTAGGCCTTTCAAGGGGGGTTGAAAAGCTCTCAATTTTCTCCCATTGAAAAGTTTAAATTTTCAAAGATTTGAATTTGAAAATTTGGATTAATCCAGTCGATAGAGTAGGAAAAGCTGGTAAGAAAAAGGGGGTAATAAAATTGACACATAATGTTTATTAAAAACTATTTATTTTTTCAGCAGAAGCTTTTCGAGAAAACTCCCATCATGAGTGCTACATTTAAAAAGGGAGTCATTTGTAAAATTTTGACTGCCATATGGATAGCCATATTTTGCCCCTTAATGGCCAATAATCTAGCATGTAGTGGTCCAAAAATTACAAATGACCCCATTTTTTTTACCTTCTTTTTATGCTCTATCGACTGGATCAATCAAAAACTTCAAATGAAAATTTTCAAAATTTTAACTTTTAACTTAACAAAATTTTGCTAATTTAGAAAAAAATACATAAAATGAGAAAAGTAAAAGGTACCCCTACAAGATCATCAGCAAGGCAACGGAAGAAAAGACAAGAAGAAAATGAAGGTAAACTTTCATAAAACCACAGGGAAATACAGACTTTAGTCATAAATTTGTAGTTAGATGTTTGCTGTTGTTGATGTTGAGCTAATTTTATTATGACAGCAAACTATTGATGACATTTTCCATTTATCTTGAAGAACCAATAAGCAATTTTCACTTAAAAAGAATCAAAACTATCAGGAAGAAGAAATACAAATGACTGAAAGTGTTTCCTCTTATAACCAGTGTAGGCCTACTTTTTTTGTTAAAAATGAAACGCAACAATTCTACCTTTTACCTACCTCTATCAATGGGAACAGATGGGATTTCTATTTAAACAATTTGTGTGTCAATTTACAACATTTTGCGAATCTTTGGAGATAGTCTTTTTCTTAACCGGGGACCGCTCCCTGGTGCATGGGTTGCGGAGCGCCTAGGTCACTTCCCAGGGGTCCAGGAGCATAAAAACATTTAAAATCTGATGACAAATATGTTTGTCATTGACACTTACAAGTGGTTGATAAGAATGTTTGAAATATATATCTAATGTGTTCCGTTCCTTAGATTCGGAATCTGAACATGTGGCAGAATCTCAAACAGAGTCTTGTGATGAAATGGAAGCTGGTTTGAAAGATAGCACTAGGATAATGCCAAGGCATGCCAAAGATACAGAAATAGGACTGGAAAGTGAGGGAATTGTCACACTCGATACAGTTGTTGAGGAAGAGCAAGAGATGGATTCTGATGTCGAAGAAGTTGAATCTGACGTCGAAAGTGTTGTGATTGATGACCCAAAAGAAACGGAGTCAGATGTACAGATAATAGAAGATGAGGAGGAAGATGAGAAAATGAAAGCTGATTTAGAAGGCGAAACTGATTCAGACGACGAAGCTCCTGAAGGCATCTCGCTCCAAGAGAGTAAGAAGAAAGCTCACGAGAACATCAAACATCTTCTCGAAGCACAGAAAGTGATTAAGGATCACAAGAAGAAAGTCTTGCAAGATAGGCAAATGAAAAATCGTAAACAACAGAAACAGAAAAAGAGTGTGATTCCGGACAAGATTGATGAAAATGTGTTGGCATTGACTGGTAAAAATGAGAAAGACAATGTTGATGAGATTGTCAACTCTATCATGACGAACGTTGACGCATCAAAATCATTTACAAAGAAAGTGTCTGTTGAGGCGAGGAATGAGAAGATTGTTTTCTCCAACGATGATAACGATGCTTATTTTGAAGAAAGCTTTGACGAGGGGTTTTCAGAAAAGGATTTTATAAAATCAAAAAGGCAAGGTGTACCGATTACAGCAGAACAATTGAGTTCGGTTAGCAAGACCAAATCTATTGGACTAGATGCCAGGAAGTTCCTAGAAGAACACTTCTTTGGGAATCGACTGAGAAGAGAGAATAGGGAAAAATCTTCGTATAAAAAACATAAGATAGGGAAACGTAGCAAATTTTGAAAGAACATGTTAAGTGTATTGGCTATTTTTACTATGAAATTCTATCGTGTTTATAGTAGATCTTGGACTGATGAATTTTGACGGGTATTTAAATTCCATGAACACAGTTATTGAAATATTTAGGGCGGATTTAATAAGCCTTGTAATGGAGTCGAATTTGTGACTCTGCTTACCTCGTTCAGAGCCTTAACTATTTGGCCACCCCAGTGGGTAAAATTAGTAAAAACCCAATGTGGAGGCGCAATTCTGCGTGCCGTTTAAAAAGAAAACACTCCTCCGCATGGGTTTTTCACGATTTTGCACACTGGGATGTCTTCAGCTTCTATTCAACGCCGTATTAGACGAGCATATATGTTCAGTCATTACATTTATCTTATATGTTCAATCATTACATTTATCTTGAATTGATGTTTCGTATAATTAATCCATGAATTCTGAAATTTAAACACTTCTGGAAAGTAAAGGTATCGAGTTAACTGGGAGATAAATGTAATACCTGAATGCGCTTGGATTGACGTGATCGAATTTAAATTGCTTTGCTTTTTTTATTTATACCGAAAATTTTCTGTTGATTTTCAGTTGCGCTCAGCCAGCACACACAGATGTGTAAATCTTCATCAAATTTATGCAAGGCTAGATTTTGAGAAACTATCGCAGGAAGGGAATTTTAAGGTTTTGCCAAAAATGGGTTATAATACACCTTTTTCCCGCGATTAACAGCATGTTCTGACTCATTTCCAATCAAAATAAGTTATGTCAATCGACTAGTAAACGAAAATTATATAAAGAGCAGACAATGCAATATTTTACTTGGGGAGTTTGTTGTCAAGACAGAGTTCGTCTTAGACTGTTCTACAGGCTAAGTTAAGGGGACTCTAAGGTAAGGAGAACGTGCGACGAGAGTTTTGCACGGAAGTGAACCGCACCCGGAAAGGAGGACAGTTTACTTTTTCTTCCCCGTTCCGTTTAGAATTCCCGTTTCCGCGACAGTATTTCCGCCCGCTCGTTCACGGCTTTTAAATGGACTGTAGCACAGTCTAGACTCGTCTCAAAATGAGGCCTGCCATGCTAAATAATAATGTATTCCTGTGAATCTCAACACCTTTTCGCCGATCGAGATAATTCGTCCCGCGACACTTAAATGCTTTGAAGCATTTAAATTCCTCGTAATCTGTTTTAACACGTTATTCAAATAATTCGCTTAAAATTGCGATATTGGTTCCTGCGAAGTTTTTTTTTTCTACCTGTTGAATTTCTATCATAAAGTCATGTAATGCAATGGAATCGACAATACATTATCATTTATTTACTCTTTGTTTTTTAGATAAAGTAAAAAAAAAGTAGATCAATCACAAAAGGCAAAAGCATGGACTATCTGATGCAATTTGTGAAAACAAGAACAGCAAGCCTTCTCACTGAACTCGACAGTAAGTTTGGTGAATTGTCCCACTTAACGGAGTTCTCAGTTATCCGAAATGTTAATTCTAAGAGCTATCTATCACTTATTAAACTTTAGGGTCACAGATATCGGGTGTCTACTGGGTTAGATACTTTGAAGTATTTATACCTGGTGTTATATGTATCTACGATTTTGCGGGAAAGTCGAGAGATCGTTGCGATCTGCTACGTTTCATTTTCGCGCCAATACAGTGGTAAAATGGATTTGACCTGGTTACTGCATAGAAATAGTAATCTGTAAATTACGCTAAAGGATGAAAAAATCGCGAAAGTAAAAGATGTGGAATTAAAGATAGCGAATGGGTGGCTGAAAAAATGTAAAATGCGGGATTATAGTTTTCGATGTGTTGATTTTTCTTTCAAATATGAAAGTAAAAATTGCCAATTCGTAATTTGTTCTTGAAAATTCGAAATTCTATGGTTCTCATTGTTGTGTGTATTTAGTTTCAGGGGGTGGAAAAAACTGAATATCCTTGGCACTACACGAATATGACGAAAAATGTGTAGTTTTCATCATTTTTCTTCGGGATTTAAATGCTTGATACCTTATTAATACCTTACCGTTCAAAATTTCCATGGATAATACGGAAGAAAAGATAGCGAATAGCTATCACATGGATAGATTTCTTCCCTTTACCCTTTGAGCCCTAAGGACGCACATATGCGTTCCAAATTGACCAAAATACCAATATGTCTTTGGAAGCTCATAACTTCAGAACAATTCAGAATTGGTCAAAACAACCCGGCAATTTTTTTAAAGAGCATAAAAAGAGCTTTCTTTTTGGTACCAAACGTAACTAGTTTATCTCATTCCAGTGTCCAGAAAGTGTTAAAAAAATCTTTCACTTTTTTCAAAAACACAGCGTAGTCAAAGGGTTAAAGGTAGTCAGTTTTATGGCCAATTCCTTGAATAATCCAGAAAGTTCTTCCCTATGGTCTGAACGGAGATTTAGTAACGCGGATTGTTGAAATTATTGCTTACTAAGCATGCTTTGAAGAAAAGATTTATTAGCCTGGTTTGTGTACGTGAGACTGTCATTTATCAAGACTAAATCATATTTCGTAAATTGCCTGAATGCAAAAATGTCTCTCTGGGATGCTACCCTACCACTGTTTACCCTTTGACATTTCTTCTTATTTATCTTAGAAAAGTTACTTGTCGTATTGAGAGATGGTAGAACTTTGATTGGTGAGCTCATCTCTGTCGACCAATTTGGTAAGCCGTTGTTTACTTTTCGGTTTCTACGAAATCCATACGCATGGCATTTTGGTTGCTTTATAAATTTTGATACCGGCTTTTAAAATTGGGGCGAGTGATGATCGTACGCCTCAAGTTCCATTGAAGTTGAATAGGCTGTCCTCCTTTTTTCGCCACATTTTTTAAAATTACATTTTGAGGTGTGCAATATGTGTTTTCAGCATTTGCATTTTATTTCTAGGCTTCGGGTTAAGATTTTATTGATAGCTTTTCGAGCGTTTAGGTGTCAGGCTTTCAAAGATATTAATTATTTTGTACAAATTTGGACACAAATACGCGATTCTAAGGGTTGCTGATCAAAGGAAAGTCAGGATCAAATCAGCTTCGTATAAATACGAGAGTGACTGCTTCAAAACCCGACAATATTCCCAAATGTGGAAGATGTGCTGTCAGTCACATTGGTACTATACGAATTGATCAGTTTCAGTGAATTTTCCGTTTTTCTTTTTCTAGCCAATCTCGTTTTGAAAGATACGATTGAGCGTATACACGTGGGTGGAGAATATGGAGATATTGATCGAGGTGTTTTTATCGTACGTGGTGAGAATGTTGTACTGTTAGGTGAAGTGGTAAGTATATGTCCCGTATATTGTTTGGACCTTGCCATATCATTTGAGTAGGTTTGTATGGTGGCGTGTTTTTAGCCCAATGGAGATTTCTACTCGACGGTATGAATGCCCCACTCCCACCCCCTACTTCAAAATACTAAAAAAACGCTGAAAAACAAAAGAAGGTTTAAAAATTGAATATTAACTTAGTCATCTTGTTTCGAAAAACGTGGATATCCTCGATTTCCCTGTAGCACAATATTTATGCTAATTTCTAAACTCTCACGCTGGGAAACTGGAGTGTTTTATTTCACAACCCGACATTGCTCCCAACATCGGCCAGTAGGATGAGGATCTGAGTTCGAGTCCACTTTTCGATCACACTTTCTGTCAAATTTTTGGTATTTTTTGATTTTAATCATGGAGGAGGTTATATTTACTTTAACCCTATGTCTACTAGGCTTTTTTCATCATAGGATGGAGGTATTGCCATAAAAATTGGTACACTTAATCTCCATCATAAGCTACACAAATGGTAGAAGAAAAAACAAATTTAAAGAAATCTTCCGAAAAATTGAGGAAAAGTATATTTTACAATGATCGATTAATTTTGAAGGGAAAATGATTTTTAAGTTCTGATTTTTTGAATAATAACACAATGGCATTAAAACATGTTTTCCAAATTTTATACAAAAATGAGTATTCTTGGTGTAACATTGCCCTAAAAATGGTCAAAAATTCTAAAACTCGATGACGTCATCAACCATGACGCTATTACCTATGCTACCATTTTGATGACATTATTTTAATTACTTTTGTGTCATCTAACTTCAGTCCAAATTTGAAGTTAATAGCATTGGTGGTTGAAAAGTAACGAGCATTTGAAAAATTAATTTCCCCTGAATTTGAAAAACAAGGCTAGGCATCCAATAACACAAATGATAAAAAAAATGCATATCCAGTCTAAATCACATGTAAGCTTGTAAAAACTCCGACTCGTCCCAATTAGGTCAACGCTAAAACTCCCCTAAATAGGTAAATTGGAAGTTGAGTTTATCTACTTTATTTAGGGTGGGTGTAAGAAGGTCATAGACTTTATTTTGTTTTTAATAGTTTCTCATTCAGGTATTCGCAACAAATCTGTTTCGTATGAAATTTCAATATTGTTCGTTATTTTTTTGAAAAACATTGACATGTTCTTGAAATGTTCTTGGATTTTTTACTTCAAAACCACACTTGCCACCCTGTTAAATATTGCGGTGTGTTTATATTTCCATTAAGTTGGTTTCTTTATCTTACCTAGGATCCGTTGAAAGAAGAGAACAGTTCACTACGCAAAGTTAGTATGGAAGATATCCTGGAGGCACAGCGAAAAGACTTGTTAGAAAAAGAAGACCGAGAACGGAAAAAGAACCATTTACGCCACGAACGAGGCCTCCCGCCCCATATGCCAGACATGGGTCTCGACGATTTCGCTTAATACGTAGATGAAGAGAAATTACGCCCTTGATTACCGCCCGTCGTTCAGCCGCGCTGAAGAGGAGGTACCTTTGCGTTGAAGTTGCAGTTCCCTTTGTGTTGATTTCCCTGACTGTGGAGTTTTGATTTTAAGTAACGATCGCCCGAACGCCCTGACCACAGCAAACTCTGTGTTGAATGATGAAGTTTAGTTATACAGAAATGCTGACTTGCAGTTTATCAGCGGACATTGCTTTATTTGAAATTGAATGTAAGTTCTACGGAAATTCAAGTCAAAATATATGTACATAAGCCATTGTTAAAATGATTTGTTGGTTCTAGCTTGCTCAGTAATCATGAATTACTGGTAGACACAAGGATTGCCCGCGAACGCCTCCAAGCCCATCTAAAAGGTCCGCGGAGAACTAATTTTTGCCCTTCTACAGTTTTCACACTATTTGTAAAAATCGAGATACTTTAATTGTGTGTTAATAGGTATATTAGGCTATTCCAGTTTTGGGGTATACGTTTGAAGTGTCGTGAGGCACAACACACGTTTACACATTTTCAACTCATAAAACACCAGACTTTCGTGGAGATAGTTATTCATAACTAGGTGTTCCCATTTGCATAGGTCACTCTCCTATAGATCCCTACCAATAGATCCCTACCAATATGTCAAAATCCAATAGAAATCGGAATTTCATTCCGGACTGTTAATTTAACCCATATCAGACCAAGCATTTTTCAAGAAATTCCTCATTTTTGGACATGGGTCGCGGAGCTCCTAGGGTTCCAGGACCATAAAAGTTGATGGCTTCAAATGAGGTTAGTGCAATTAAATGGGCTAATAGAATTTTGTACCAAGGAAAAAAAGATCTTCACTTGTTGTAACACGAAGTGCAGTGCAACAGGCATGAAGCATAAGTTTTAGGAAATAATTTCCCTTGATAACTAACGTCCCCTTCTTTTAAACGCCTCTCTCCAATAAGCGTCCCCTTAAAAATAGAAATATTCTACAAACGCTCCTTCCAATAAACGTCCCGCCTTGGGGGGATGTTCATTAGAGAAATCTTATCAAACTTATCCGAGATTCTAAACATTATTCGCGGTATTTTTATTGCCCAGTGTTTTGAGCTACTTTAACGTTTCGAGGTGGCATTTTTATTTTTCGGTATAGCAGAAATGATATATGAAAACATCTTGACGTTTTAAGTTCGTGGGTTTCATGTAATGTCGAAGGAACGTTGAAGATTGTTTTGTGCAATCTACAATTTAGCGTGGTAAGAGAATTAAAAAAGGTCCGTTTTTTAGACATTTCGAAATGTTTTGTTTTGCAAGAGTAATTCTTCATGAATAAATCAGAATAAATAGCATTCATAACTCATCAGATCTCAAGCTATTTCCTAATTTTCTGTTACAGCAATATGAGCTTATCAGAGAGATTTACCCTTGACTACGATGTGTTTTTTGAAAAAATTTCGAAAGATCTATTTACTTGCCAAACTTCCAGCTCTAATTTCCGAATACTGAATTGAGATGAACCAGTTAAGGCCCTAGGCTTGAGAAGTTTTAGGCCGGTGACCTGAGCCGTTTTGATTGTTAAAAAATATGGTCAAAGTGACTCGTGAATCTTAAAAAGTCTTTCAGTATAAAATTCTTATTTTTTCCCGCGAAAATCAGCCTCATCACTTCTAAAATGAGTGGCTTTTGACTTCATCTTGACATAGTCCGTTAGATCCCTTTCTTTTTCGCCACTTGGCCAACTTTCTTCAATGTGTACTTTCTTTTAAAGTGAATATTTCTCCGGATAAAATCTGTCATTTGGCCAATTTACTGCAATGTGTACTTTCTTCTGAATTAAAAACTTCATCAGGTGAAATGTTCGTCCCCAGCAGAGAATATTTCGTCACTTTGCCCCGAATGACATAAGCATCCAACGAGCCAAAAACACAAAATATCTGTTCTTATTTTTCCAGGAAAGTAAATAGCAAATATCAAATGGTCTTAGAACATCTCGAAAAATCTGAACATTTTTCTCCGAACACCTAAAAATACAGGTGCCGAAAACACAAAATATCTGTTCTCTTTATCCAGGAAATCCAAAAAAAACAGACATCAACTCTTCTCAAAACACGCTGTATTCTCCAGGAAACTAGAATTGTAGACTGAACAAAAAAATGCAGAAGTGCAAAACACAAAGTATCTGTTCTCTTTCTTCTTTTTTTTTTTCCAGAGAAGTAAAAATCTAACAGGCATTAAATGTTCTCAGAAATTATTTTCCAGAAAGCCGAAATTTTTGGCCGACATAAAATTTTTCAGCAAAGTAATTTTCGAAGGAAAAACATATGCCCTCTAAACAGATATTTTGAAAAATTGCCTCGTTTGCTGCTTTCGCATTGAATTGCCCTCGAAATTACCATAAGCGTATTGCGAGATATATTTTTGCGAAACAATTGTAAACATTAACATTTAGGCATTTGTGTCCTGGAATGTCATCATCAATTTTTTGGTTTTATTGTTTTTTAAACCAGGTCTAAAACTTCCGCAGTTTAGTTGCCTTGACTTGTCTTTTAAGCCTAATCTGAGACAGATCTTTATACACATTTTCTGATGACGTGACTCTTCCACCTAAGACGGTCTCTTGGAGTATGAGAAAGGTCCTATTTCGCATTATTCGAGTTTTCTATAGAAACGCTTGTTACAAGTGTTTGGAAGAACGACTAATCGAGACAATCTTTCGCTTGCTTAATCAAACACTTGTAACAAGCGTTTCTATAGAAAGCTCGAATAATGCGAAATAGGACCTTTCTCTATATACTTGCGTTCCTTTCAAGAGTGAGTAATGGAGGCTGCATTTGTGACGGTCTATGGGAAAAGGGGGAATAAAGCCAACCATAATTTACTTGTCTACCTCTCAAAATCACAAAAAAAACGTCTGCGGAGGAAGTCATTTCTTTTTTAAGCGACGTGCAATTTGGCATAAATAGAAATGCACTCCTACTACTGTTTGAGTGATTTTGCAAGCGGTTGAAGTATGATCGTGGTAAAAATGAGTAAGACCGTCACAATTTCTTTTTTCACAATATCCGGCCATCATTTAGGAGGTCTTTTTTGCCTTTGAATTCTTACTTACTTTATACTGTATGCAGGATAGACATAACTATCCCTATCTTGCCGTCACAATTTCTTTTTTACAATATCTTACATATATCAATGTCTTCTTGTCGTTCTTTTGCCTTTGAGTTCTTCTTTATACTGTATGCAGGATAGACATAACTATCCCTATCTTGCCTAACAAAATGAACAAACCAATTACTGACGTTTTTACAACATCTGATATTCTCCTCTATTGAATCTAAATCGATTTCTGATATGAGCTCGACGACATCTTTCTAGTCAGGTCTTACCGACAATCGCTCTAAGAAACAATTGGAGTCCAGGTTTCCGAAGCATATTTTGCAATTGGAAGAATCGGCGAGGCGTAAAGTCTCATCTTGAGAGAGTTTGAAATACCTCTTTTGTTCCAGACATTGTTCTTCAGTCTTCCAAAAGTAGAGGACGCCAAAGCGATCCCTCTTTGCACATCATCACTTGTGTTAAGTACGACTGAGCCTAAAAATGAAGTTATTGGCATTTTCTACAGTCTCTCCTTTGATTTGAATATTCCTGGCTTGTTCAGGTGACATGACTTTAGCATTTGATATAAGCATTAATCTTTAGCCCCCATTTCCGACATGCAATTTCCACTTCTTGACACGATAACTTAAGTTCCTCAAATATCACTGAGACTAGGGTGGTATCATCTGTATATCGGATATCCGCAGACAAACTGGCGTTGAGATGAAAATTTTCCAAACTTTTCAGTTCTTCCATCACAAATTCAAAGAATAGATTAAAAAATGATGGTGACAAGATACATCCCTTACAACAACCATAATATCAAACCATTCAGTTAATCGATCATCAATAAGGACAGAACATTGAGTGTTGTCATACATGTATCTGATAATGTTAATGATTTGTGGGGTTGCTACCGGTACTTTTCATTATTTCCCAAAAGGAATTTCTCCAGAGGGCACCAGGAGCCCCCTTAAAACCGATGAAACGAAAATGAAAACCAATCTTCTTTTCATATACAGCATCAACTGTTCCCCTTACGCTCTAAAATCATATTGACTTTCTCGAAGCTTCGTGTCTATCTTTGCTTCTCGTTAAGATTCAAAGAAAGATGTTTCCCGGGATGGATAAGATTGATATTGCTCGATAGCTCTCAGGGGATTGGCTGTCACCTTTTTTTATAGATTGGACATACAAAAGTCTTGTCCTGATGCTTTTTTTCATTTTGATTTTACCAATAGCTTTTCATATCTCATGTTTACTAATCTCTTGGCTGTTCAGATCTCGTTCTACTTTGCTTTCATTAAATATTTTAAGGGCAGCTTCGTCATTTAAAAGTACATTTTAACTTTATAACGTTTTAACTCAGCGGTTAATTATCCAAATTTGATGAATGATATATATCAAAATTTAGGTTAGCCTTTTGTCTTTCACATGCACATAAATTTGTTTAATTTTGATAAAATACCATACCAGAGCACCCTTTCAAACTTGTATACTTTTTTTGGGTCACCTGGTAGAAGAACCAAGAGTAAAACAGTGAAGATGCAAAAGATCTTCAATTTTGTTGAAAAGGTAAAAAAATTCTAAATTTATTTTGAATGGAATCAGATGCGAAAACAGTTTCGAAAAATCTTTCTTTTATTTTAAGTTATAAGTCAAAGTTTTTTGTATTTTCACCACGAAGTCATGTAAAATGTACTCTTCACTGAAGTTTTCGTGGAAAATCTATAAAATAAGATTGGAATATTGAAGCATTGAGACACATTTTCTTTGAACAACCAAAAAGAATTTAAGAGAAATTATATGGGAAAGTTCAATGCCGAAAAAATTTCAATTTGAATACATTTGATTTAAAATTCGGTTCCTCAAAAAGGAAAATAGACAATAGCCTGTCAATCATGTAATCGTGCACCATCGGTGCGCTCGCTTTCAGAGCGCGGCCACGTTATCGAAAAGCATCTGTAGCAATCAGCAAAACCATTTGACTTGACGAAAAGAAAAGGTTAACCGACAACCGCTACTAATGAATACACATTAATTCTTAATTGCATTTGTTTCTATTTTCTACCGCTAATGAACGTCATTACGTGTTTTATGGTTTTCTTGTGGTTTGGAGATAATTCGATCTGTCTTGTTTGTCTCGTACTTCGGCCGTCGCACGATTTTCAATGCAGTGAAATCTTTATAAAGCATACACCATCATTGCAAAAAAAAATTTAATAAAAGGCAGCCTTTACTAACCTGTAAAGAAGTACTTTGCTGTCCCGCTACGGGGTCTGGTACAGGCTAGGTTGTACTGGCTATACCAACAATTTTAAATGACTGAGAATCACTTAACTATTTTGAAGTGACATAAAAATGGAATGTATTGAAAAAACCACCATATTCAAAAAGAAGCAACAGCATTTTCATATTATACTTATCAAGTAAAAAAATACGCGAAATAACTAGGTCTGGTGCATTTGTTGAATTTACAAAATTGAATGCTAAATAACCTCTCGATATTTTTGTCTGACAGACATGTCATGAAAGTTTCCGTATATGAATTGCTGTAATGACAGATGGAGTCTTCCTGAAATAATTGCCTGTAAAGAACGCACTACTATCTATAAATTAGCTACGTAATCAACGCTGGTTCTGAACTAAGTCTACGTTTGAGTTTGTCTACTCAATGCCGTCATCTCAGTTTATCGTCACGTCAAGTCATTCAGTTGCCAGTCATTGTGCGCTTTGAATTTACGTGGGTTTTATATTGTCACTTTTGGAGAATAAAGTTGTGGTTTTTAAAATCTTACGTTGTAGAGATTCTTATCGTAAACATTTGAGCTTAGCTATTTATCAACTAACAAACACCTACTTTGATTGTCTTCTAAAAGAATAAAACAGTTGCTGATATTTGATATATATAATCTTGGCCAGGTGACGAACTTGCTATCTGAACGAATTTACTCCAAAAAGTATTGATCATCTGACAACCGCATTGATTAAATTTCTCGATTTTCGTGAATTTTTGCATACACGCTAATTCTAAAATGTTCATAGTTTTGTGAAAAAATGCATAAAAAAGCCAAAACTCACTATTCGCGAAATTCGCAAAAATTAATTATTTTCTGGAAAAGATTTTCACAAATTTTACGGACTTTTGTCATCTATTTAATCACCAGGCTTGTCAGTGAACAGGTTCTCCTTATGAGTGTTAACTCGAGTACAGAAAAAATAACCCTGAAAATCCAATGTATTAGAAAAATAAATTCTCGCAAAAAAAATTAGATTTACTTGATTCGCGAAAATTAGTTCTCGCGAAAATTAAAAACATATTTCAACAATTTTCTCGGGAAAATTAATTCCCTTAAGGTATAAGTAAATTCCTTTATCACCAAACTTTCCTCGTTCTTCTAAAACTAAAAAATATACTAAGTAATGCACATTCATAACCTCTCTTTTCCTTCCCTTGACTTCAAAAAGAAAAGGTAGAGAGAAATTGACCAAAAGGTTTTCACTGAAGACCGATTGTTGAATGTGGAGAAGTTCCTGAGGACTTGATTGACACCTGTAAAGATGATAAGAGTTCAGCCCTCTAGCAAATCAACGGCCAGCCCCTTATCTCCTTGCCCTACTTACAAGCGAAGTAATTAAATTTGTTTCTCATCCCTCGCGATTGATCTTGCAAAGAGTTAATGACGGGTCATTAAAAATGGGTATATGGATACGATATATTTAATAAAAGATACGTAAATAAACAATTATAGAATAATTCAAATATCAATATATTTCTAAATAGTAATTTTTATAATTGCTTTGTTTTAAGTGCCCTTCAATATACCATTTACAGGGCCAGTACCTCATGTAATAGCAATTATGTATATTATTGTACTAAACTTCATACCAAGTTGGTAGATCAGACGTCATTGAAACTATGCTGGGTAAGTCAAACGTTTTGACAATGTTGTATTGTGTGCCAACTTGAGACATCCAGATATTGTGTTGGTCAACGGCAACTTGCGAATTACAAAATTCGCAAATGTTTATAATTTGAACCCATTAACGTCAATTGAGTTGTGAAATACATTGAGGTTGTAGAAATTGCATAGAGACCTTTATAATTTGTTCGTGAACTATGTGTATTTCAAAATATTTATGTGTTTATATTGACCCATACAGATACATGAATAATCAAGACAAAGATCGCGGGATGACTCGTTCTTTCAAACATTTTTTATAGACTTTGCTACGGAAAACTTTAATGTTACTCAAACGCTACACACTTTAGTCGAACACTTTAAGGGAAGAAACTTTCACGTGTCCAAAAAATCGCGATATTTATAACAAAACCTCGCGTTTATATTTACCTAATATTTTTCCTTGATGAAAAGTTTCGAATTTGTTGATTTGTCTTATTTCCCCAATTACAAAAGTTTAAACTTTTACGGCCATCAATACACCTATGCAAATGGAAGCAATCGTTAGTACCAGAGGCCAACACAAAGGGTAATTACTTTTTCACAACCCATCGCTCTTCCGCTAAAATTTTGCTACCCCTGTGTATCCGTGCCTGAGTACCTACTTTTACGACAATTTGATTAGTTACTTAATGAGAAATTTTTAAATCTTCAAAATGCAAATTTTTCCACTTTTTTGAGATTCTCACTTCATTTCTAGCTGAAATGAACTGGTTTGAATAGTTTTTTAATTTTCAGTACGCACATATGCGTCCAAATTTGAGCAAAATACCACTGTGTCTTAGGAAAACCATCTATTAGGCAGTCTAAACCATTTAGAATTGACCCGACAAGTTTTTTAAGAGCATAAAAAGAGCTTTCTTTTTGTACCAAACTTAACTAGTTTATCTAATTCCAGTGTCGAGAAATTCAAGTTGAAAGTTTGAAAAGTGCAAAAAAAAATCTTGGAAATTCTTCAAAAAACACAGCATAGCCAAAGAGTTAAAACCATTATGCTAAATGGCTAGTGCTTAGTATTTTTCTATGTGGAGAAGACTTTCCACTTCGGGAAAGTGTAGGTAAATAGGGCTTTTTCATGAAGCAAAGAGTGTGGACGGTTTTTTATAGGGGTTATGAGATCAATGGTTGCCCCCTTTGAAAAAGAAATTCTGTATTCTACTAAACTAAGAAGGCCACTTTCTAATTTTTTTCTCTTTTTTGACTGGCTCGGAATTTTCGTAATTCTAATTCAAAATTTTTAATGATCCAGTTTTTTGTAAAGATCATTCTCGTGAGTTTTTTGAGAATTTTAGTTTAACATTGGGCTTATGACGTCACAACTGAACTTAAAAATAGAATGTTCTATCATTAATCTACAAAAATGTTCCTCTCTGAGTAATTAAGTCTCTTTTTTTAAGCTCTTGTTAGTTTTGTTAGCTCACTCCTTTGCACCCACTGGGAGTGATTGTGACGTCACCCGTGAAGTCACTTGTTTGTTTTGGTTAAAACTTTGAATGGGTGGTTATAGAATTTGGTGATGGGGCAGAAAAACATATGACAGGTACAATAAGTCAAGTCATGAAACAAAGGCTGGAATTCAATAAATCTAAAACTAATAAATGTTTATTTAATTACTTAATGACTTTTGCTTGGTTGGGCTTGTTTCTAAATTGGTGTGCATTACCCAGTTGCCATGACACAATATCCGCTTTGCTCACAAAGAATTTGTACTGTCATAATGGTCATTTATTCAAGCCCTGTTTTTAATTGATAAGTAATTTAAGGCCCGGAACCTGATTACTAGAGAGCTATTATGATCTAATTAGTTAATTAACTCCATTGTCTATTTTTTATTTGTTTTTTATTCTTTTTTTGATTCAGTTATTGATATGTTCAATGAAGTTGCCCGTTTGATATTTTTTTATTTCCTTGTTTTTTGAATCTTTCTTTTATTTAACCCTATTTTAAATTCTTTATGATTTTTATTTATTATACTTTTATTTATTTATATTTATGATTATTGAAGGAAGGAAATCAAATGACATGCCTAAAAATAATTGGCATGGGAAAATTTTGATAACGTGCCTCTTTCTACGTTCCTAGCATGTCACAGTGGTTCCTCAGAACGCTCATTGAGTGTGATCAACCTATTGGAGAATATGTCTTTTCTCACTCTTCAAAATGATTTTGTACAAATCCATTTACACTTGAAACAACACCCTTGAAAATCGTCACGGTACCGGCTTTTGCCTGTCAGCAGATCTGAAGCAGTAAATTATTTGTATTTTCTCAGGACAATGGAGCGTTTCTTATCCTGAAATTTGAAGCTTAAAACGATTATTATTTCGTACAGATTTCAACATCCCAAGAGTCGAAATTAAAAGCTACAAAACCTAGCCCTAAAGCATCGTCATTTGGACGATCTGGATGTCTTCAAGATCACTAACCCAACCTCCGTGTAATCTGTTATCAAATCAAAAATTTGCTATCGTTGAAAAGATTTCAGAGAGTGAAATAATTTCGTGAAATTTTCAATTGATATTGAAGAAAATGAAGAAAAAAGCGACTTTATGACTGAAAATATGGAAATGCTGGTATTTTAACGACAAAACTTAAGACATTCAAAAAATTAAAAATCTCTCTTCAAGTTTGGATATAAAAAAACTTTACTTTTGCCCTTTTTTAACAAAAATATCTCTACGTGAAAAAGAAAAGACTCTTTATTCCTTGATTCTTGTTTTTCAAATCGAAAATTTCACAGACTAAAATTTGTTTCAAACGGTGACAAATTTATTGTTTTTAGTCACGTTAAGTTGAAATTTAGTGCAATGAATTAAAAACAGACTTTGAACCATTCCTTTGAAAAAGGAAAATAATTGGTCTTTTTTCTCAGTTTTGTGTCTTTGTGGTTTTTGGTGAATTATGATTATTTGTCGTGATTTATCGTATTATCGTATATTTGTCACGTATTTTTAATTTATGATTTTTTAAATAATTGCGAATTTTTGTGGCTATTGCCGTGTTAAACTATTTAAATATAGCGTCGAGATTTTTTTTTTTAAGTTTGGCTGTTTTGCTAAAGTTAAGAGTAATGAACACTTGAGCTCTCAAGAAAAGTGAACATTTTTTTTATTTTTTGTGACTTGAGATATTTTTCGTGATTTTTTGTGTTTGCAAGTTTTAAAATTCAAGACATTAACAATCTTAAAACAAATTTTAAATAATATTTATTCTCTTTTAAACGTGTTTTATGATGATTAATATATCTATGTTAGCTGATATTAGCACCCTAAGACATTGTTGTTATTTATGGCTATTCATTAGCCTGTAGAACCAATTGGTTGAAAATACCAAGTTAAAATTAGAGATTTATTGCGTATCTTCAGTCATTTCTTATTCACTGTCCATGTCCAAAATCTATTTTGAGTAAGTCATTAAAAACCTCTCTTGTATGACCACGCCTCATTAGTAGAAAATAAGTTATACCGCACTTAATTGAATTTTAATGATCTGGAAGACAAAAAAACTAAATAACTATACTGATTATCTTTTTCGAAAGAAGAGGGTGAAAAAAGCAATTAATCATGATTAATGAGGTTGTGTAATGAAGCAAGTAATTATTTGTAATTTTTCTTCTGTTTGATTTTGGTGCTATTAATAGATTAATTTTGGTACTTTCCAAGCGCTGCCTAGCTGACTGACGTGGATAAAATTTCCCGTGGGTTTTGAAAAAGTTTGTTATGCGGTCTCAATGCGACATAAGCAGTGCAAAATTAATATGTGAATTTTGGTAAATAGAAACATTTTCGCAATATCATGGTAACCTTTCCCAGATATCTTTCTGGCTATATCCTGGCTAGCAAGCATGGAGTTTTACTTGAATCCAAAACCTAGCCTAGGTACTAGGCTTAGAAATTGACGGGTATGTGCCACCCGAGACTCGAAAGTCATATGGGATTACTTTTTGAAAAAGTAAAGAATAGTTAAAACTTCAAAAAAATTTCCCAACATGTTTGTCAAAATCGCAACCCTTTAAAGGCACTGAACTCAGAATCTTGTGATTTTGCAACCTTTAGCAGGCCTTGGAAGGATGCAAAATATACTCTTACGGGCAGCACAGACCCGTGATGAGGTACCTACTAATTCTTCGAGTGAAGTGAACTGAAGCTCTGTTTGTTCTTTGTTTGTTCTTATTTTTTGTTGTAATCTGTTCTTATAAAATTTGTCGTTACATAAAAGAGTGGGGTGCTTTAAACTGCATAAGATTTGCTCATTTTTCCTTCCATTACGTTCTACCATTCGAATGAATCATCCACCATGACATGGTTTTTCTATTTATTTTATATTTTTACAACTATTTGTATTTATTATTTATCTATTTTACTTGTTTATTTATGTTACTCCCTGTGATATATTTTTCTTAGCTATTTTGTTTTGTTCCCACCAGATCCCTCTCACTGACACACGGCCCTTTATGAACGTTCACACGACGTTCTTTCGATGTTACGAATGTCAAATGGATGCTAAAACGACTCCCCTTAGTTGCTGAGTAGAAAATAATAGGACTGTAAATTTGTCATCACAAACGTATAACATCTTTTGTATGTTAAAGCAACGACGATGTGTTGAAGCATAAAGTTCATTCATTGGAAAACACTTCATTGACAAAGATTTTCTGTTCATTTTATTGTTTCCTACAATGCTTGAAGCGAATTTTTTCCCCCCCGCGATGAATTTTCCAGAAACAATTTATACTTGGGTTTTTAAGATTTGCGGAATATCTATTTCCTAGAATTTTTAAACAAAAATGTTGCCGAATTACAATATTGTGTCTGCATCCTAGGAAATTTTTTTAAGATTCTGAGTAATTTGGTATTGAGTGTATTGGTCAACAATTCCATAAGTATTGGTAAATACAGATTCACGAAATCCTTACTGTTGGTGAATCGTTATGTGTCGTCCTTATATTATTTTACAATTGTTTACCCAGGATAGCTTCTTCAGTCCTTCGTGAACTGTTATCAATGAGGGCATCGTTTGTCTAGAAAAACGTACAGACAGTCTTATGAAACTAACTGCAAATGGTGAATTTTCACTACTTAAGGCCACCCACAAATCGGCAATGATTTTTGGCCAACATTCTGACCAACAATGTGCCAATAATGTTGGCCGGTTTGCTTTGGTCACCAACGTGTTGGCGAAGAAAAAAATTAGCTCAACATTTACTACCTTTTTTCTAAATGTTGGTCAACTACTCATGTTGACACAGTTTGCTATACCCACCAACATTATTGGCCAACATTTTAAATTTTTAACGTGTTTTGAGGTACATTTCAAACCTTGAATACCTTTTTTATTACACTAAAGAAAATATGCCGTAAGCAAATGAATGAGAGAATAGTTATGTTGTGACGACGGCGATCTCGGGACCTTCTACAGTCGTTCTACAATCGCAGCTTGCAGCTTTTCCTTTTTGCAGCTTAAAGAAATTGTCCAGTAAAGCTTTGTATACACTGGTCAAAAATAACCTTAATAGTTTTTTACCACTTATTAACCTTTCTATTTTGTGAAAATACAAGCTATGTAATGAATTGAACCTGTCTGCGTTTGTATTTTTCAAACACCCGGTTATTATAGTAAATTTTTCATTTGGTTTGAACAAATTAACGACTTACTGTAGCCGGGAAATTCGTCCCTTACTATTCGTCGATTAAGAAACTTAAACTTTTGCATGTGTTCAAGACTACTTTTACTGCTGCTTTCAGCTTAGTAGGTCACTTTCTAATGTGGGTGTATTTGATGTAAAAAACAGAGGGACGTGTTTTGCAATTAGATGACAAATCATACCTTTCTTGTAATTGATGGATCGTGCAAAAGTTGCAAGATTGTAATCTCTGACCTACTCCTCCTCCCAGATTTCATTACTGTTTTTTCCTTGTAAGAAATCTAAGTTTATAGCTATGAGTGTATTATTATGAAATTCTAAATTACAGAGGGGTCCTTATCAAAATTATGTATCGAGAGATAGAATCACTATTAATTTCTTGAAACTCGGTAGATGTTTTATATTCATTCTATGGACGTTCGAGACGTTATGGAGGCTTACTTTTTTTTTCGTTCTTGAATGATGTCACCAGATCGTATGATCTTTATCAGAAATGCGATTTTCGCCTGCTAGACTAGTTTCCTGGTGTATGTTTCCTTTTCTAATCACATGCAGAATAATACCATAAATTCAAGGAAATTGAATATGATGACAACGGACATTTCTAAACTGCAGCCTGATTTGCAAAACCAATTTGACTAACGTAAGAAAA
>JAUBWS010019225.1:0-20226 GCA_032270445.1 Darlingtonia californica | reverse complement strand
GTGGCTGTTTATTCGGGTCCTTAGAGTAGGCGTTTCAATAGAGAGAACACTCCTCAGCATAGGGTTTTTTCTACAAAATCGGTCATCGGCACTTAAAGGGTTAAAACTATATTCTAAAAAAAATGTTTTTCTGAGAAAACATGACGCAAGTGGGAACACGTAAGCGACGAACTTATAAAAATAGAAAACGACGAACTTATTAATTTATAAGCGACGAACTTATTTTCGCAAGTGGGAACTAGGCTTAGTGCTCTTGACGTACTTTTTCTATAGCTTGAATAGTTGTTAAGATGAGAATCATATAAAAAAAGTTTGATTTAATTCACATCTTGTCCGATATTCAAACTATTGACACTGCGTCAAACTTTAGGGTAACAACAGAAAGTGCGTGAAAAACAGGAAATCCTATTGTTTTATTGTGGCGTCACAGGCAGTGTATTTCAGCACGTATGTCCGTGATTTCCAAAACCTAAGTTCCACAAATGATCGATTTATTTTTTCGAGGAAGTTTCAAATTTTCATGAATTCTGTATATTAAGGGTCCTTTTATACGCCTGTTTTATGTCGTGTCTAATCTAACTCTTTTTCATAAATACAGTATTCGAAATTTTTCGAGAAAAGAATTATTGATTTGACAAGACAAAAAACAGGCGTATAAGTTAACTCTTAATCTGAATGTTTTTGAAACTATTATGGTAAAAGTTATGAAAAAGACTAAAAAAATCTTAGGCTATTTTCGGGCAATTCTTTGAGAAAATTGGACCTGAGGTCAAAAATGGTCTTTCTTGTAAAAAAACATGTACTTTTATGAAATTGCCCGCACAAGGTATCTTGATGTTAATGATCTTTTCATACAAAGCCAAGATAAAAGTCTGGTGTTTACAAATACGACACAAAATAAGGTTTGTACCGTAAGATATTACAACTGTTCAGAAAAAATAAATGTTTGACTGTTCAGAATAGCATATACTAAATAACAAAAGAAGTTAATGTCCTTGAAAGTTTCTAAGTTTACAAAACGCTGACGATCACTTTTTCAATCGCGTCAATTTTGAGAGTTATCTCTTCCTCTATGCTTAGTAGTTCCAAAACCAAATCTTCTTCACTCTGACATTCTTTGGGTACCAGACTTTTGACTATGTCACCCCGTGCGGTTAACTCTGATCGATTGACCGGACCTTGCACAACAATTTTCATCAACCATTCTAATTGAACGGGCTTCTGAATCGTACCACACGTGAGACACTGAACTAACTTTGGCGTAAGTTCAGTGGTTTTCTTAAAGTATTTTATGCAGGAATTTGTTTTGTTCAACGACTTAGCACCTATAATTCTTCCGGTATTTATTTCAGCTGTGTCGATATGCTGGACTGGGGCAAGCGTTGATTCTTCGAATGGTGTAGCTGATCTTATATCACATGGATCAGACTTTGGTGTGTTTAAATAACGAACGTTGCGATAAATTTTTAACCTTAAGTTTTGGAATGTGTAAGTTTCACGTACTTCAACTGTATCAACATGCTCTGAAAATAAGACGACTTTACAGCAGTCAGTCTTGTCTCGAATAATTATCTCCTGCTTCTTAAAATTATCATGATTCATCTGTATGACCTTAACGGCCTCAACTTTGTGAACTTGTGCTTTGAGAAGCACAAGTTGTTCGGGTGCAAGATGGTTTAGTTCAGCTATGCTGAAGAGAGTTGACGAGGGTTCAGACAGGTTTTCATTGTAAGTGAATAAAATTGAGTCTTTGTCAAGAAAATCAATTTTCGTCTTGTTCGCAATAATGATGTCGGAAGATGTTTTGGCATGGGATAAATTTTCGATCTTCACCGCACTTTTAGACTTGGAAGCATTTGCTTTTTGTCAGTTGAAAAGCAGACGGCTCTCGAGACCTTCGGATTGCCTTGCAAGGTTAGGTTGAAATACTTCCTCGCATTCGCTCACTGCTTTACCGGACTAACGTTGTGCACGTAATACACAGCATCGTCTAAAAAAAAAAAACAAAAAAAAACACGCAAATAGATATGAAAACATGACAGAAAAACATTTAGATAAAGTGAAGTCAAAATTTAAAAATATGTACCTCCTGAATTTTTAGCACTTTCAGTCATCTTTGTACGTCACTGCTGCAGGATGTTCCACACTTAAACAAACTCTTCAACACGTTGCCACCAAATCATGTTGAATGAAAATATAGTGGAAAATAAGAAATCATAAAAAATTGGCCAATGAAATTTTGACAAAAAATTAACGGTGCAAATAAGTTGAGAGAAAATCTATTTTAATCAATAAATTGTACCAGAACGATGGGCTGAAAACCGCTGAACAGTATCGCGGGCGTTGTCTGCCGTATTGTTTTAGTTGGGAGAATATTATATTCGATCATAAATAATAGCCTTAAAATATCCCACACAGAAACTTTACATGTTGGGAAAAAGTTAGGCTTCGTTTCCATAAGACGATTTAGTGGAGCGTCGCGTCTTAAAAATCGGGTGGAGGATATGGTCCGTTTGGGAGTCAGAAATTTTCAAAAATTGTCTGCATGTCCAGGGTGCGAGTTCTACCTTAAGGGAACTTTTTTGGCGAGTACTAATTTTGGCGAGTGGGCAAAATCATTTTTTTTTTTAATTTTTGGCGAGAACTTATTTTGTCGAGTCATCGATTTTTTTAATTTTGGCGAGAACTTATTTTGGCGAGAACTTATTTTTGCGAATCACCGATTTTTTTAATTTTGGCGAGCTGCCATTTTTTTAAATCTTGGCGAGAACTAATTTTGGCGAGTTGTCGATTTTTTTAATTTTGGGAAGCACTAATTTTGGCGAATTTTGACCAAATTCGCCAAAATTAGTTCCCTTAAGGTAGGTTTTTGTTGCTGTCCGGGGTTCAAGTGTTGTGTCCAGGGTAAATATAATCATGTCCGGGCGTAAAATTGACAAATATCCGGAGCGAATAGATAAAAAAATCATATCCTCCACCCCACGTACGGAGAAAAAATGGAATATGTTATATATATGGAATGACGTAATGCCGCGAATACCATTACGTAATGCGACCACATGTTCTTCAGTTATACTAATGGCAGAAAGAGAACGGTTATATGAATCTTATGATAATGTGTTCTCTCTTACATCCTAAAACTTAAAAGAATAGCCATGATTTTTCGACTCTTAGTTGATTCGGGAGGGAAAAAAGAGTATCCAGACCGCCGCAGCAGACCTAGTCTTGGCACAGGCTTTTTTTAAAAGACTCTTTAAAATGTGTAACACGACCAAAATGAACAGATTAACAACAACGCGGGACGAAGAAAGAAAAAAATCCCGTGCGAGACGGCTTCATTATTTTTCACCGTTAGTTACATGAGAGGATCCGGATTCTCTAAACTAGGGTCGTCCAAGAGAAAAATTCGTTCTAAATTATAGAGGAAAGAAATAGAGGGAGTGACCGACAGAGACGATTTATTCGATTGCCCATTTTATTTCATACCGAAGAGTTACCTTAAAGGTACTAATTTTCGCGCGTATTAATTTTCGCTCAAGGTAGAATTCACGTCATTTCACGCGTACTAATTTTCGCACACCGTGTCTTTTTTTCTTGCATAAAATCTTTCAACAAATATGATTTTTTCTATATTGTTAAATGCAAACTTTTCTAGATACAGTAAATGTCGTAAGGACTTCATTTCAGTAGTAAAGCTTTGCAGTCCACCCTGAAAGATAAGTTTAAAATAATATAACACAAAATGTGCTATTTATTCCCTTTACCGTAAGAATGATTTGTGAGTAATGAAAACATTTCTCCTTTAGGACCGTAGGAAAAATATCAATAATTTTTATTTTCTCCTTAGTATAATCAGCATTATTCTGATAAAATTGTTTTGAATTTTTATCAATGTTAATTGTTTATTATCCTTTTCATGTTCTAAAGGAATCAAAGATTTATTAAGTAAATAGACGTTTAGAACGATAAATACAGCACGAGAAAGAACAATTTGAAAGTTGTGGTTAGAAATATACATACTTTGGAGCTGATAAACTTATCTGAGAGTTGATGCGGTTTTTTTACTGTAATTGGTCAGTATTATCCATCACCCAGTATCACATTTTAAAAATGACATTGCAACCTTACCTACAATAGGATCAGCAGTGATTACCTTAAAACGTGCCTGATACCCACAGGAACATGGAAATATCGAAGTGCATTAGTTTGACTTCAAACGCCGCAGGTCTTCCATAAAGTAAGTGATTACTAACAGCATTTATAGCAAGCAGTAAATATAGTAACCTGTTGGCCGCTACTAGCAGTGTTTTGTGCACTTTCAATAGCTGTAGTGAGTTTAGCTACTCTTTCTTGCCAATGTGCCAACTTCATGCGACAGTTATCTACACTACATGAAATGATTTTCAAGCTGACTTTAACTTGTTCTAGTTCTTGCTCTTTCTCTCTTATTTTTTCTTTTATATCCTCAATTTCAGTGTGCAAAAAATTCAGCCTTTCCTCCAAAGCTCTACGTTCTTTTTTCAAATGTGCCTTCCTTCCGATGAAAGTACTTTTTTGAGTTTAGTCATAGTCAAAGCAAAATAAAATGTCAAAGCAAGTTTTTAATAACTACAGACATTACCGTATTTATTTGTCAATTTGTATGAAACTTACATCTTTAGTGAGTGTTTCTTGACTTTATACAGCAAAACGATTGGTTTATCTTCATCTGCAATTACCTCTGTCTTATTTCCCGTTCTCCAATTGCGTGTGAAAAGATTTCTAATATCTTCTTTTTACAAGCTTGTCACACTCGAAAAATCAAATGCAAATGCTCCAAGATGTGTAAACGATATCTTTATCTCTTTTAACGGATATCCTCTAGATTTGTACCGAAATATTTCAATGATCCTCCCATTATTCTTAATTGCTATGTAACATGGTATGAATAGTGAGTTGTGGATGCTTTTTTCAATAAATATCTGCCATGGGTTCTTATATGATACCTTCTCAGTTAGATAACGGTGTACAGAGCGCAACATCAATTCTATATCATATTTCAAGAGTTCAACTATAAGTATTTGCTTCTTTTTCAACGAGTCATAGGACATTTTGCAATATACTTGTTGTATGTATCCATTCAATATAATATTATACTGTAGTGTATGCTATAATGGAAAAAAGACAATTATGAATTAATACACTCATACACATACAAACATACAAAAATTCATTCAAGCATCGCAAATTTCTAAATAAAAAGGAAATCATCATACATCGCAATAAGAAAAATTTAACTTTCCATGTAAACAAAGATGGCGGAACGATCAAGAATTTAGCGTGAAAATACCTTAACTTTCATGATCAATATTAAACACAAATTCTAAAACTACAGAAAAACTGCAAATTTATCCAAGAATCAAAATCACTCAGTATATAAAAGGTAAACCATAACTATAAAAATCCTTATTTGAAAATAGGAGGCCCATTATTAAAGGAAACACTAGTAGTGGTAGCTTTCATTAGGCCTTTCTCTTGCACAACGAGGAGCAGCAACGAGTGAATCACTGGTAGTTGTTCTACCATGTACCTATAGTTTAAAAAACATCCATCTTGCTAGCAAATCACAAAAATACAGTACTTAAAGAGGGTATTATCTAACCACGGAACATGGTTTGAAACTGCATGCCCGCGGTAAAAAGCGGGCCGTTTTTATCGTCAAACATTGTTGCTCAGAACGGCCCTGGTTTCAACCCGCCGTGAGTTTCTTCAAATTGATTTACCAGCTAATGAGAAATACATTATGATTTGAACGGTTACATATACTCAGAAAAAAATTTGAACGGTAATGTATACAATCAGTTTTTCATTCATTTATATACCTGGTAAAGTAAACGTTTTACAATTGGCATTGCAATATCAGCTTTTTCACATTCAAATAGGTTTACCAGGTAATGAGCAGGGTAATGAGACACATTTTCACAGAAAAAGATTGAGCAGCTAAGGCTTTTTGAGAATCTGTTTGTTCTGATAACAACACGAGGCACGTTTTTACAGAAGATTTTAATAACAAGAGGCACCAGTCCTTTTTTCAAAATTATACTGGATAATCATCGAGGAGCACTGCTAAATAAACCTACTGTAATTTGTACTTATTGGTAGCCATATTTCAACTGGCCGGCCACTTCTTCATTTGATTTTTTGCTACTTTAAGATGTTACTAAGAGAAGAAGAAACTTAGCTCAGTTTAATCATAGGCGGAACTACAGTCAAAAACAACACAAACTAAGCAACTCATCTATATACCTCTCACTTTTTATTCCGACAAAGTGAAATTCCATGATTCGGCGCACCATATATGGTCATTAATTCATAACTCTGGTCTAATTTTAGGCCAAAATAGAAAGAGAACACGGACATCTGATTTTAACACCCGATTAGTCGCGATTCGGTTTCAAAAACCAATGTTTCTTTAAAGAATTCATCCCACAATTTAAGCAAACATTCGTAATTATCAGTGACTTTATGAAAGCAGGTAGCATGGATTGTCCAGCGAGTAGCAGAAAGCTTAATCAGTTTACCCGAAGAAAAATCATTTTCAGGTAAATCCCTTTCAATGTTATTTACAATTTTCCCTAATAACTTTTCTCGTTTTGGAGAATATTTAACAAGTACACAAATTTCTCCAACTGTACTCATTGTATCCCTGAGAATATTACAATTACATGTCAGTGACTTTACCGACAAACTTAGAGAATGTCTTAAATAATGCGTCACCACCGCTTTTGGCTGTCCAGGTGCTATGAACGTTGCAAGCCCAGAACGTTTGCCTAACATTTGTTATTTGCACCATTACAGGTTTGCCCACAACAATCAGACAAAGTTAGATATATTCTTAGACAAAAAGATAGCTTCTCAATATTGATAACTTCCGTGTATTGGACAAGAATTAATGCAAAGAATTGGTATTGTTGTATGTTGGATAACTTGCGCCGCAAAACATGAAATGCCATGATGTTCAAGATTTCATTTTGAGCGTCGTGATCAGTGTGCTTGTGACCAGTACTCTTGTCCAGGTGTTTCAAAATGTTTTTATCTTTTGTCCCAAGCAGTTCAAGCAGTTGGGTGAAATTATCATTGTCATCGTGTCCTTGGAGGGCTAGTCCTTGGCGTGCTAAATACCTGAAGCATTTAATAACATCTAGTAGATACTTGCAATTAGCTTCTCTCGTTTTTGAAATATTTTTGTCGATCATTTCCCTCCCGTCCATTTCCCGTCTTCACATTCTGGGATTAATATATGATGAGAAGCTGCGATACGACGAAAAGAAGAAGCCTGATGTTCTGCAAAGCATTTTGGTTTTTTTCCCAATTGTCAAAAACCTTTGTGATGTAAGCGGGGTTCTTTCTTTCCTTGGTCCCGGAGAATTCCTTTCTCTTTCTGTGTCCGGCAAAGGAAGCAGAATACTGCGTATTTTCTAAATGTAAAATGAATTTACTCGGTATAGGAAAATTGTCATAAATCTGTTGAACAAAATACATTTCAAATCCTAGATATAAGACGTATAAAGGCATTTCAGAAATTAAGGTTTTCCTTTAAGGCTTCTGAATTTACTATTGTCTCCAGTAAATCGTTTGGAAGAAAAACTTGATATTATAACAGTCTTGAAAATGTGATTTACTTTAGGCGTACAAACTTCTGCGATTTTCGCGAATTGGGTCAAAGTTTATGCTTCCAAAAATTCTCGACCAAGCGATTCGCGAAAGTTTATGCTCGCAAAAAAAATGTTGTTCCTTGATTCGCAAAAGTTTGTGCCCGCGAAAAAAATAAATAATAAACTTTTTTCACAAGATTTAAAGTATTTTCAGGTATTGTCTTCTTCAAAACAAAAACGTCTCAAAATATATAAACAAATTTAAACTAAATTTAATCTAGTCTATTTGGATAACATCAGCAACTTCCTCTGTGCTTCACCTATCGTTCGAGCGGTTTTTGTTTTGGGGTCTTGGTAAAGCAGAACGAAACATAGTTCTAATATCCATTTGTTTTGTGCGTTTTTTTGTATTTTTTTGAGAGATTTGTACAGGCTTGTAAAGAAAGCACTAACTCGCAACTGTATATACAATTTAGTTTCTTGAAAATCCCTGCATTTGAAATTTCAGTTTGCTCTTGATTCGCGGCACTTTATGTTCAGAAAAGTTTCTAAAATGGTTCATTCGCCAAAGTTTATGCTCGCGAAATAAATTGTTATGCCTCATTCGCGAAAGTTTATGCCAAAAATTTCGCGAATTTTGACACTCGCGAAAGTTTTTGCTCGCGAAAGTTTGTACACCTAGTACTTACCCGGTGTCGAAATGCAGCCATGGGTATTGCTCGTACCACTGATGATTAAAGGAGCGTAATCTACGGTGTCTTTTTTTCGGAAACGGAAAGCTTGCTAAAGGTCGAAATTGTTCTGTTTGTTGGTGTGTCGTAGTACTACTGTTACCACTGTTCCGCCGAAAAATGGCTAATTGACGAATGTTGGCCAAAAATGAACGCTTGCCTAAACTTGACTGGTTTGCCTAAAGCTGACTAACAATGTGTATTGCAAACAAGTACTATGGAGATAAAATAATTCCAGATATATCAGCCTATAAATTATCTCTCACATGAAAATGTTTACATATTTTAACATATGAGCAATTCAGCAAGTTAAAAGCTGTTTAAAGTTAACTAAATCATATCTAAGCAATCTTAGGCCGATATAAATGCTACCAAAAGTTGACTGAAACACACTTAATGAATTTTATGCCATTAAAAAGTCTGTCAAAAGTTGACTGAAACACACTTAATGAATTTTAGGCCATTAAAAAGGCTACCAAAAGTTGACCGAAACACACTTAATGAACTTTAGGCCAATAAAAAAAGCTGCCGAAAGTTAACTAAATCACATCTAAGCAATTTTAGGCCAATTAAAAGGCTGCCGAAAGTTAACTGAATCACATCTAATCAATCTTAGGCCGATGGAAAGGCTACCAAAAGTTGACTGAAACACACTGGTTATAGTGCCCTGCTTCCTTGTTATTCGCTAAAGGACGGCTTTCTAACAATTCCTTTAAAACAGCCGATATAAATTTACTAACAACCATATGTTTGGATAGTTATATCGATACATCAATTCCAGGAATGAGATAAGATGAAATTTAGAACAGCTTCCGCATCGCAGTGGACAAACACAATATCTTTTCTTTTTTATCGATTACAATTTGGAAAAATCGAACAAGTGAATATAAAGTATGTTTTCAACTTCATCAGGATGGATCTGATTAAATCCAAAAGACCATTTTATTTTAGAAGGATCAAATTCTCTCCCAAATCAGTTTTGTGGTATTTGTATATATTTTTCAATCCGTCAAACGCAATCTCAATTAAGAAATCTGATCTGGTCTGATGAAGTGAAAACGGCCTCATAGTCAGACAGCTCTGTCAAAACAGGTAAAAGTGCATTCGTCTTTCTGATATAGATAATATAAACAAATCTAAAACGAATATGAAAATTAAAAAAACATAAATCATGATATAAATAATATGAACAAATCTAAAACGAATATCAAAATTAAAATTGAAACAAAAATGCCTGAAGAATTCGAATTTTGCATCGTATTTAATCATAAAATAGCTTATCAGATGCCCCGTAAAAAAGACAGTTCTTTAACAAAACGAAAAAGAGGTAAAGTTATGTTTTTTCTGTATCCGAAATATATTATCTTTTCTTTCAATAAAAACTTTAACCAACTTTCATTTTTATGTTATTAATAAATATGTAAAGATATATTTAACTACAACCAAAGTTTAACAATTCTCAAAAGCTGAAAAGTAATTAGTTCTTAAATATTTGATCCATAATAAATAACTGAGCATTGATAAACCGTAACAAAAACAGCAAACATTGTTTTACAGCCATGGGGAAAAAAAGTCAAAGGCCATGCAAAATCGAAACCAAAAGGCTTATCTAAAGTTTATTTCCTATGTTTCTTGTTTATACTCACTGATTAGCTTTATCGGGATGTATTCCAGTTTAGCCATGTCTTTCTTGTTGGTTGCATCGAAATGACAGACATCCGCCTCAAACTGAGAAATCAGTTCTCTCGATTCATTGTAGTCTCTCGCAATGTAATAATCGTATGAAAAATCGGGGTGCTTTTTTAGCCGCTTGTTTAAAGCATTAAAATAGGTTTCACCCGTTATAACCGAAATTTCCAACAAAATGTTAATCCTTGGGTCGTTGGAATCTTTCATCAATAGACCAAGCTCACCATTCCTCTGAAGACTTTGAAGGTTTTCTTTCCAAAAATCCCATCGACGCCACATGATGTCGTCTTCTTCTTTGTCTTTTAGTTCTGAAAATAATTTAAAAGCATAGGTATTCTAAAGGAAGAAATACCTATAAGGCTCTTAAGGAGGTAAACTTAATATAAAAAAAAAAAAAAAATAATAACATAAAAATATATAAAAAGTCAATCGAATTATAGATGATATGACTTTAGAGTTTGATATGAGCGTAATTAACAATAATCAGTACCTTTTTCTTTTTTCTGACGTACTTGATTTTGATTTAAAGTGAAAATAGTAGTTTAGGAATGTACTACAATTTGGCCAACATCTGAAGATGAACCAATATAAATTAAAAAGCATTTAATTTCAATAAAAGTGAACTCTAACCACCTACGTTCCCGTTTTCAAGATTTATATTAATTGTTTCAAAGATTTAGCAATAAAAAAATTCTTTAGAAAGTAATTTCATTCTTAAAGCTATTGGCTCTAGGATATTCAGCATGGTTTTCAGGATGCTAAAAATATTGGAAAGTACCTGAAATACTTGAACAGAAATAAAACTCACATTCATGAACAGTAGCGCTTACAAAGTTTTGTCTCCATTTTTTTATATTCATTCAGTTATTGTACTGAGTTTATTTTTTTTGTTAGGGAAGTCAAGGAATTAAAAAGATTGATAGTTTTAATTTTTTCTAATTGCTTAAAAATTGATCTGACAAGTTTCATCTTACTACAAATTAATACATTTCAAAAATATAATAATTGTTTTTAATTTAATCAATTTTTCAAAGATATTTTACATGTTTCGGTATGTCTC
This sequence comes from Darlingtonia californica, assembly GCA_032270445.1. Taxonomy (NCBI): domain Eukaryota; kingdom Viridiplantae; phylum Streptophyta; class Magnoliopsida; order Ericales; family Sarraceniaceae; genus Darlingtonia; species Darlingtonia californica. The sequence goes on along the minus strand of JAUBWS010019225.1, from coordinate 9,112 downwards.
ATACCTTCATCAGGATATGCTGTAAGAAAATTATCAAGGTTTTTATATTGACAAAAAACTATTTAAAAATCGTCAAAAACTACAAATTATTTAAATACACCTAAAATAAACTGATCCATGAAATTATTAGATACAATAGGTTTTAAGGAAGTGCTTAGATACTGCGGTGTTTTCAAAGAGCATGGTATGCAGTTGAAAATGTAAAATTTCACTAAATCCATGGATACATTTGCAATTGTTTCAATAATCTATGAAAAACAAGGTGAAAAGATGAGTATGTGACACAGCAGTAGCAACGATTTAAAATATCTCTTTTTTCAATATCTTTTGCAAATTTTTTAAGCAAGCATTTATTTTCAAGCTATATACAATGATTTTTTTCCAGGAACATTATTTTCCATTAGTTCATATTAAGTAGTATACACTCAATTATGCATTAAAAACTTAAATACTTTATAAACTTAAATACTCAAAAACTTAAATATCAAAAAGATGGGATAAACAAAGCAAATACCAGACTCAGTGTTTTCTTTTCACCAGAATGAACTGTTTCTTCCTTGTGAATCTGTTCGATGATATCGTACATTTCATCAATTTTGATGATTCTCTGATATTTATCAAAGACCGAGTTTTGATTTAAATTGTCCTAGGTAAAAATATTCAATAAGTAATCAATTTTCCTACTTAAAACTTCATTTGGCAAGACGCAAAAGAAAACAATTGAGATACGAAATAAACAATTATTGTTTTTATAGTAACAGTTTTTTTAACAAAATACTTTATTTTTGTAATAGTGAAATAATGAAATAAAGTCCAATGGAAATATTTGGAAATGTATCATTACAGGAAGCATATTCAATGCTGAAGTATTGCCACCAAAAGTATGAAGTGAATACTTACTACTTTTTTTTACAGGAACACAAAGAATTCTTTTCAAACCAACTCTTGGGAAATCCACAAGAGTGTATCCTCTTTTTTTGACTTTTTTCTTTAAAACATAATCACTTGAAAAGTTTTCAGGATTAGTTAAGAAGTTGACAATTCTGTCATACTCCTTGTCAGTTAATGCTTTTGAATTTTTTCTTTTAGCAGAATTAGTAGCATAATTTTTGAACAATGTTCACTTTTCATCCATATTTCATGTCAAATGTTAATCTGCAATAAAGTTATATATATAAGAATATTAAACAACACAAATTTTCGTCCTAAATATTTGAAAAAACAGTGAATAAATGAACACAAATCACATTGAATTGGACAAAACACGAATAAAAATATTAATAATTAGTTAATACAATGAGTCAAAATAATATGTGCACATGCACATGGAAATGTGTAAATGCATATGCAAGACCTATTCAATTACATACACATGTTTTCATTTTTAGAACCACAAAGCTTAAGTTGAGCCTGCATGTTTCTATAAATGGACGATCGTTCAGGAAAAGATTGATCATTTTGTATTATATATCCTGGGGGATGTCACTCATTGTTTAAAATGTATTTAAGGTGTAGAGATTTCATGCTTAGTCATAATCAATCTTATTTTCTACCTTGTGTTTTTTTTAAGAATGGCGCAGAAAAGAAAACATAATTTTTTGAACATTTTTTTCAGCATTTAACCTAAAGAAAAAACAAATGGTACAGATCATTGTAGTCCAGATTCCTGTTAGCTGTCAGCTTTCTGTTAGCATAAGTTCTTAAAAAACTAAAAATAGATAAAAATTAAACTGAACAAAAACCAACAAACAACAAAGTCATTTACACAAACGAAGAAATTGAAATTATTAACCAAATTTTAATTTAAAGAGAAATATTTGTTCATAAGAAATTTTGTTGCAAGTCACACCACACTGTTGCAAATCACTCGGGTTTACGGTATTCCGTATTATATTGCAACACTCTGAATAGAGGATTTGCGATTCAGGCAACCATATTTGTTTGTCATCCAATCGGTATGGTGTTGTGAGCTCAAGCTTTGTGTTTCCAACACTAATACAAACAATTACAATGGTCATTATCATATCGAGCATATATAATTTGTTTTAAAAAAAATTAAGGCTTAAAACGCAAATCATGGAAAAAATACCAGCCTTCTCTTTTTAGAGAGTGTTAAAGAAACATGTTGTTCTGGATAACCAGCTTCTGTACTGCCTATTTATTTTCATAAAATTTTCAGAGACTGTAATATCATATATTCCAAAGCTAAAAACTAACAACAACACAGTACAATTATTTAAAGATATAAAAACAATTATACTTTATCGTTAATGGCTAACTGTCTAAAAGCAGAGCTTCTAAGTAAATTATTGTGAGACACTTACAACTTTATAAACATATCTATAGAACTAAGGATAAGCCTTAGAATTTAAAACCAGTAAATAATCCACCATTACCATTACCATTATTATCCAATTCCGTAATATTTTCATCGTTTTGGCTTTTTTTTCTTGGTTGAAAAAAATCTGTCTCTTTCTTGCTCATTTCGATTCTCACACTAAACATACATACGGCCATATGTCATTTTACGCTGTGATGGTTATTTTAAATAAATACAAAATAAATAGAAAATTTTCCATTCAAACAAACATAATTAACTACAATTAGGCGTCTTCAATAGATATGAAATTACAATATAATTTCTATTCACTTTCATATTAAATATTCGAACAAAGGAGTATTGAAATCTATTCGCTCCTCTTTACAGTGGTTTTAGTTTTACATTGAACGAAATCAAAAAAAATCATTAGTTAGAAAAATATTGGGGGCCTGAAGAATAAATACCTTGCATTCAAAGAAAATAGCTAAAGAATCTACATTTAAAAGTAAAGAATATATACATTTAAAACAAACTGGCATAAAGTGTTAAGTTTAGACTTTTAGCAAATAGTTAATTGATACTTGGAATTTTACTTTTAGCTTATCTTTAATTTATATCATGTTGACTATTAGCAACAGGCCGTGTCTCAAAAAGAGTAGCCTGGCAGATAGAACTCTCTAAAAGAGCACTACCTGCAAGCCAAAACTTCTGAACTTGGCATCAGAAAGCCGTGTCATGTATCAAGTAGAACAAATAGTCTGGTTATCATTTTTCATGACACAATCCCTTTAAAAAGACTAGCCCCGCACATAGCATCTTGTATTAAAGCACTTATGTGCGAGCTATTATTTCAAGCTCATTTATATTATGTACCAGTGTTATGAAAATTGAGGCATCATGTTTATATTTGATATGATACCAATAAAAATTACTATCGTTCTCTTTTATAATGACATGTCCTAGGTGTTATCTACTCTGGTTATAACCGTGAAAATCAGAATTTTTCAAATAAATCAAAATTTAGGCCTTAGTCGGTGCTCTACCACCTTAACTGAGAAGACAAATCCTCATTTCAAGAAATAGAGATTATAAATGAATATCCATTAAATGTCCTCTACTCTCAGGCTCATCAACTTTTAATACAATCGCTTCCTGGATAACTGAATCAAGTTCCATTCTATATCCAATGGCTTTCAAAACACGTCTTACTGAAAAAGTATCATTAGACATGGACTGCTTAAGTCCATTTTTTTGCTCAATTCAAAGGCAATGTGTCTATGAAGTGTATTGTATTGAGCTTTCTGGTATTCAGAGAGATTGGACACCGATGCTCTATTTACATGAGTTGCCTTTCCGAAATCGGATTGAAGGATTGAAAGATGATGTAAATAAAGCATGCCTTTTATGATTCCATTACAAGCTTCTATCCGACAAAAATCATTCCTTTCTGAACTATGCAATAGTTAACTGATTGTTGGGCTTAACGATTTACACAGGGTTGCTGTCCTTGAAAGTCCAGGAGAAAGGTTAGCGAATGAAAACATCATTCAAAACGAGAGAACTAATGAGATTTATTAAACTCGCTTCAGTCCCCCAAAAAGCTGGATTAATCATAGTGAAAACGAAAGTGAATGGAAAGAAAACAAATATGGCAACAAGCACATAGACACATGGACTGATGGAGATTATTTTATAACAGAGGGCTATATGAGTTGTTATGTTATACCTATTCAAGTACAATATTGTGCGTACACTAGCATATTGTTTGACAGAATAATCAGTGCAAGAATATAAATACAATGGTATACTACGATAATAGTAGCTAAATTATAAGAAAAGCTAGATAATTTGCTGATTGTATAAGAAGCTGGAAAAGTTGTAATTATAATACAAAATTCTGCTGAAAAATTATTCCAAACATTGATTTCTTTGGATTCAATAGCATAAATACTGTAAGATAGTAAACATTAGAGCTACGGCTCACCTGGGCATGGGTAAATTAAATTATTAATAACAATAATTCCTTACATATATAGAAAAAACACCGTACATTAATCAACGCTTGGGTTATTTACTACATTAATTTCATGTTTGCTTAAAATTCTCATCGCTTATTAAATCAACAGTAACCGTTGAATAAACACCCGTAAATTTCCTCCTAAATCAAAAGTATATGCTGAGAGTCTTAAAGAATGAGGACAAAAGAAAGCATACATAATGGAGGATGAAATTTCGTAATTAAATACCACTCAAACTTTTGAATTTTGTTGATTCATGTCAATTATTACACACATTAAAAAGTAAACTTGCAATTGGCATTAATTTGTGATCGCATTATTTGTTTCTGCGTTATTTGGTGTACTGCGTTACTTTTGTGTAATAAGGTATTGGCTTATTTATATCGTATGCCAATGCTAAATTTACAGCAGCTTTTACATTAAAATAGTTCTTAGACTAAATGTCTTCTCCTTGTTGGGAACATTCTTTACAAGTCCAGTTGAGTTTTCTTTTGTTCATTGCCTCATCTGTAACATTCTCACACATCCTGTGAAACCACCTCAAACGCTTATCACACTCGATCATTTGTCTAAAAAGATAATTAATGTATGGTATGGGTGAAACACATAACATGTTGACTGTCATATTACAGAATCTTTCTATATAACTGCAATAACATATAGTCATTTTTTGCCCGCGGCCGAATTTTTTTTTAATAACTCAAAAATTGGTATTGCTATGCCTTTGAAATTTTGCAACAATTAACAAAATCTTATTAAGCACATGTTCTGAAATTTTGAAGTAATTATCTTCATTACGTCATTAATTATGCGCAATTATGTAACACAAGGTGTCAATTTACAACCTTTTCCAATACAAAATGGTCAGAAATTCAACTACTAATAACTTTTGATAAGATAATGATATTAAGGAGGCAGTACTGACTTTTTTAAAAAATCTACCTAAAAAATACAAAGTCTCATATCTCTATGAATATTAGTCCATATAACTTCAAATTTTGAACATTATTAGATAGATACCTGAAAATTTCAAAAATTAAAAAAAATTGATGATCACCCAATCTGACACCTGTCAGGGGGTAATAATGCAAGTATCGAGTAATATACTAGGCGGTGTATATAATGGGAATGAGAAAATTGTAGAAGTTGGAATTTTTCACATATGTTTAACATCATAAGGCGGGTGATCTGAACTATAATTTCTTTTCAAAATTTATGTTGCCGGGGGGTAAAACCCAAAAACATGTTTTTATGTGATTAAAAATCAGAAATATTCAATCTCACTTAGTTTGATAGCTCAGATCATGCAAAATGGTAAGACGGAACTTGTGTCAAAATTTGGTGAATTTTCCATTTCTCTATCCAAAGTTATACTCCACCCCGTTCGTGGAAACCCCCTGAATTGGTTTTTGAGAAAACGCGCTTTAAAGTTTTTGTAAAGAAAACACTTTGTTAGAACAGTTATTCAAAGGAAAGTAACCACCACTTATAGTTCCTGGAAGTGTATACAACAGGTTTTCATTCAGCAAATATGCCAAATGGCTTTTCCTTACAAAAAATTCACTTATTGGCAATCACAACACCTGCGGCACTAATCGTAAACTCAAGGTGGGAAGACCTGAAAAACCGGATTTTCTTATAATTTCTTCAAATTAACGCAAGTAGATTATTTACTTCTCTATCACCATATAGATAATATTTTAGTGATCAAATAAACTACATAAAATAGTGAACCAGATTATTCAAATTTAATGAGATGGCGGATTTCATTATCATCGACAAACCGGAGCGGGACGGAAACAACTGAAAAGTCAATGTCATCGGGCACAACTGTAGACAAATCTTTGTCGGCTTTTTTCTTTTCAACTTTCTTTTTCTGGTTATTCTTAGGAGATTTCTTCTTAGGAGACGGTTACAATCCGCTCGCTATACCGACTCCGGTATATGAACTTCTAACCTAGCTCAGGAGCTATGGTTTTTCACGGAGTTCAAGACACGTTTCGTCCTTGCCCTGTATAATCTTGTCTAAAAAAAAGACTTTAAATTAGATTTGTATGCTTCAAGGGCTTTGAAAAGATATATGGGAAACTCTTGATCCAGAGGAAGAATGTAGTTAATTTGGTACGAGAGCGGAGTCGTTGTTGCTGGCATTGCTGGTTTGTGGTGCTAGTAGAAGCTGTAGCTAAAGGTGAATCTTGATCAGCATTAGATTGTTGCTCAAAAGCAGTAGTCTGATTCAATTTAATCCTCTTAGCAATCGTTTTTCTTGAAAAGAGAATACCTTCTCTTTTCAGCTCTTTGCTTTTTGGCGGCCATCTTGAATTTATGTTTACTTTTATTTTTGTTTATTCTATAGAAAAAATACATGAAAAACGATTACTACACACATAATTATATAGAATAAAGACTTTGATATGTATCATTTTCTTTCTAAATGGGAAAATACTTTCTATTCTAGAGTATTTGCAACTGAATTTCCAAGGACCATCAACAGAAGCAAAACCATGTCCACTTCCAACATTTGTTTTCGTTTTGTAACTAAATTCCGCGCCCCGAAACCATGGTTATCATAGCAAAGTATATATTTTCTGAAAGGGGTGGCCTTTGCGGTAAAGATGCAAAAAACGGGGGTCCTGAACAAATGTAAGCTTCTTGAAAAAAGCCCCTAGCAACCAAACTTAACCCTGTTGCTAGGGGACTGATTTTGAATTCTTAGGGCACCTACCCTTAGGAACATCCAAATTTCTATGCAAAAGTCCTAAAATTTTTAGAGATGGTCCTACACATCCCTGAGGAAGGTTTTACGCCCAAAATCCCGATTTTGAAAGTTTCAAAGATATTCGGCAAAAAAAGTCAGTACTGCCACCTTTCAGAAAATCAAAACAGAATTGAAAAATTTCAATTTTTTCGTAAAATTGAGATTTGTGATGACGTCATCACGTAACCATAGCAACCATTGTTTATTCAGCGTGATTTTTTTAGTTCTCTTATTGAGGGCTACCTCCATACTAAATTTCAAGTTTCTAGCATAAGCCAATCTGGAGTTATGGCCCCCCCCCCCCCGGGCTACAAAAACCTCAAAAAGCCCGGGTATAATAGGGTTAAATGTGCAATACGCAAAAATGTTATCCAATGATTTGGACATACATACAGCCAAGGTATTTTATTTTTATTGGGTTATAAATTTTGGGGATCTTTTACTCTTCTCTAGTATTTTGGTATATCTTTAACAACAAATTTTAAAAGTCTTAGGGCACTATACTTTTGTGGTGGGGTGTTTCAGGTGGTGTGAAAGTGAAAAATAAATTAGTTCAGTCATAGGAAACATCATGTAAACCTATTCACAGCCTTGCAAACGTTGTAACATACACCTATCAATGTATATGAAATAATAAACAGAAACGACACATTTCATATCTGCTTGCTTACCTTCCATATACATTGTTGTCTGCTTTTGTCCATATTGTTCTACAAGAACAATGAATATAAAAAACGAATTCTTTTTCTGTGCATCTTTTTCCAGTCGAGGCCTTCATCGGAAAAGGTAAGAAATTGTTGGTATTTAGACACTTCAAGGCATGATTTCTCATTTTTGTTTGTTCAAACCATATTGTTGTTGGATTGTTTAATGATACAGCAATGTATTGAATGAATGCCAAGGTAAAAAGACCACAATCAACGCCGCCCTGTTGTTGTTGAAGTGCCAATCTTTTCACTGTGATTTGGTCTTTCTTTGACATCATCAGGGCACAAATTTGCCTCTTTGCACTGTTGGTTAATTTGGGACCAGCAAGGCTATCCAACTAATATATTTCACCACTTTGACAGCCATATGCACTAAGAGCTTGCCAGTGCAGGTTCCCGTTATGAATGATTTGAATGAAAGGTTCTGATAGAAATGGTATGAAAAACATATTTTGTCCAAGAACTGGATCCCGGAGTCCGTCCGTTATAGGATGTTTCTTTGCTAAAAAATCTTGTAAAGCTTTAATAACTGTGTCATTGAGCATATTATTGCAAGAGATCAGTTGTAAATCCTTTTCCAACAGATTGCATTTGGATGAAGGAGAATTTTTGATTTCTATTTCTTGATCACTAAAGCTCTTGATTTCAAATGTTATGTCTTCTGCTACTATGTCATCATTCATCACAACAAATTCTGTTTCTCCTGTGACTACTTCAACAATTTCCTCTTGGATTTTTACCTCTTTAATCTTGCTTTCTTTCTCAATTTTTATATTCCTTGCCTGCATTTCTTTTTCTTTTTTCAACCTAACTCTTGATGACATACCACTTTTTCGCTTCCTTGTTGGAATCTTTAGAAGTTTTTTCCATTCTTTGTCTTTTTGACAGTTGCGGATGGGAAGGCCTCCTTCAACTTTTCTGATGGATTTTGTTGAACCCACCAATTCCTTAAGTTGCTCGTGAAGTTTGAATAGGTGCCGAGGTTGATCTTCTTGATCTTCCAGGTCATAGCTCATCGACTTTAGTTGATTTAACATATCTCTTACCTCAGCACCAATACAGGACACCATACTTGGACTGATCTGCTCTGAGTTTTCCTGCATTTTTACTTCTTCCTTTTCAGCATCAACATCCTCATCTTTATCAGCTGCTTCTGTTTCATTGACTTCATTTAATTTACTTGCTTCATTAACATCTTCAACTGTCTTATTCACACTTTCGCAAGGCCTTTTTTCGAATTGTTCATCAATGTCAAGGGTTAAAAATGGTGAGTTTCTATACAAAGGAGAAAGAGCATCCCATGACCAAC
>JAUBWS010019114.1:0-20239 GCA_032270445.1 Darlingtonia californica | reverse complement strand
AATGTTGGTGTTACATATAAGTTCTATCAAATTAAACAATTAGTAGAAAATTCATATAATATGAAACCAACATGAAAGAGATGAAATTAAAACAAATTCTCGTCCAATCATATTCCTGGTCCAATGTTAATTAACTTTAATAACTTAGTTATACGTATCAATAAAAAAACGATATCTCGAAGGGTTCCAAATTTTTTTGAGATAAAAGTTCAAGTAGGAAAGACATATTTTCGACAGCAAATTGTATTTTGCTAATTCATTATAGTGTCCCTTGGTTGTGATATATGGATGACAACTCAACTCACTCAAGTGTCCTGCCACTCGCTTAAGTATTCCATAGCAAAGTCCCGTACAAAATTCTTGCAGATCAAGAAGTCAAAGATATCTCAATGTTTCGTTCCTTCAAATTTTCATTAAGCAATTTAAAGACAAAGTGGGGAATATGGGCAAAGTAAAAAACTAAAATATGTACTACAAAGTTCTACATAAGTTTTTTATACATCCCTTTGGTACCAAAGCTACTTGGAATAAGATATTACTAACACAGAAAATTGAAAATACAAGAGTGGGAATAACTATTTCATATATATATATTAAAAAAATTGGCAAGGGAAACAAATAGCTGTATAGCTGCTAATCAGAAAGTGATCAACCAAGCGAGTTATTAAATTTTTACATGTACGTAGATAAAATGATCAGGATATCGCCAAAAAACTATAAACAGTAAATTAAGTGGTCCAAATATAAGTGTTACCGTTTGGTATAATATCGTCTATCAATTCCACAGCAGTTTTAACAGTATTGAATCCTTTCAAAAAACAAACTTTTTCAAGGTGCAATAATGTTTTATGATTTCTGAAAGTAGTGTGATAGTGAACATGTTAAAAAAGGACACCTTTGAACGTAAATCTTAAGATTTATGGTAATCTTAATATCGTAAATCTTAAGATTTATGGTAATCTTAATATCATTCGCACTAAATAAATCAAAGCAAAATTAATATAGTTGCAAATCGTATTAAATCTATAAATAAAGAAAAACTGTACCATTAGATCCTGCAAAAACAACAACACAAAATGACCATAAAAATACTATTTTGATTTTTCCCGTGTGTTGATGTATAAAAGGAACGTTACGGAAGTAAATCTGATTGATGACCACTTAAGCCGATTACTTGAATGGAAAAAGATAAATATCTGGTATTCCATAATCACCTAGTGCCTGAAAAAAGATTTATGAATACATTTGCAATCAAATAAACCACATCACATTGCTATTTATGGAAAGTCTGTATTGTAAATCTATAGTCACGGTGCCATTTAATTGCTTTCAATTAAAAAAAAACCTTAATTTCTGGTATGCCAGAGATAATTATCGGTGTTTTGAAAATAACAAACATACGATCCAACATTCTTTCAATTAACAAACACCTAGCCAAAGTCTGCTTTCATACATAAGTTATATTGACACAGTTGTAATCCCGAACACTTTGAAACTCCTGTGACATACTTTGTAATCTCCCTTACACTTTGTAATCCCTGACACACTTTGTAATTCCCTTCTTTTAATCGCTCTCGACGCACTTTGTAATCCGCGTAAGCTGATATACATTGCAATTTCGTTTTAATGCACTTTGTTGAAATTAAGTGTAAAATCTACTTAGCGCATATATTCGATGACATTGAAAGAAATCTTCACATCAACACTAGATTTTGGCTTACAAGTTTATCAGAGGTTACGCAGTGTCAGTGCAGAAGTAACTATCCTTGCATGATTGACCTCTTCCATTGGTAAATTTTCACAAATTTTTTTGAGTTAATAAAAGCAAATACGTCTTCATGTTTTGTCTATCTAAACTATTTTGTACTTTTAGACTCTACCTGCAATAAAAACTATTTTATAGACTCTACCCACAATATGTCATCTCAGACTCTGAACAAACATCTTTGTAATGAAATCCATGAAAATGTTCTTAGGCTTACATTATTACATAAAATATTAGAGTTTTTTCAATAAAAGGGACATTAGAAAGTTTGAATATACAAACAAGGGTAATAGAAGATTGGATTCTCGAATTAAATTCTTATCTAAAGTATTAAAAGAATTTAGCATGGCACTACTACTTCAACAATTGTTGTTTTTTATTTAGAATGGACTATATATGAATTGATCAAAACCAGCAAAAAGCACCCAGCAGTGCCTGTTTATATGAAAAGAATATTAATAGTTGAGATGGTACTAACTATAGAGATAGCAATACATATAATTAAATCGAATTTCAAGAGATATTACCATATTCCTCCATAAAGGTTTTTATACTTTCATTACCAAACAAATTCAACTTGATTTACAAATTTCTCGATATTTTCAGCTTATCAAAATGGACGTTTTGCAAAGGTTGAAAACTGAGCAATTTTTGGTAACACGAATTTTATAGATTTATTTTTTCACCATAAATCCTGGGGAGTTTCTGTACTTTTTATTAGTGATTTGCCCTCATCTCGTGACCTTGGTTGTCCAATATATCTTTAATCTTCAAAAATTGATTGTGAGAGACAAGTGAGCTTCTCACATGGGGGTACTCGACCGTTGGACCATATGGGATTGTGCCATCCGTTAGGGTAGGGTTTTCATCCTTTGCCGGTGCCGTTAAAAATCATGAAATAACGAAATTTTGAGTTTACGTTTTTGTAAGGATAAAGGAGAAAACTTTCAACCAAAAGATCTTGGACCAGTTTGCAAAAATATTTAAAATAGCTATGGTGCATTTCTCAGGTATCTAGAGATCCCACCTTCCTTCTATTGAACCTATACGTTAGCAACATTTCTGAAGTAAAATAAATATGCTTGGTGACAATTAGTATAAAAGTTTGCTTCCATCTATTATTTTGCAGTAATTTATTCCCCAGTGAGTGCCACTGGAAAACTAAAACAGGGGTTATTTTTAGATGTAGGTCAAAACCAAATTTTTAATTTTAATTCATAAATAGTGAAAGTGCACAGATTTTTTGTCATTGGGAATTCTATCTATGGAATGAGAACTTTCCCAAAGACTTAAATACGGTTAAAAGACCTTCTAGCTTCATCCCGTATTTTTTCTAAGAAACGCCATGTTTTTGATATTATAGGAAGCGGAAGAATTGCGAAGGATGACATAAAGTAGAAAAATCAATTGTTGTTACCTGCAGGATGATCTGGAATAAAATAAGAAAATAGTAGAGAGATAAAACGATTGTCCTTAATAAATATAACATCCGTTAAAAAATTGATATGTTATTAACCCCCTTAAGTTCAGGATGTCAACATTTGATATGGATGCAAAAGATTTTCAAGGTCATAGATCCTCAGTTAAAACCTAAAAAGCTCTGTGTCCCATGCATCAAGGAGTAGTCTCCGCCTATCAGATACATTAGCAATAGGAAAGATTCTGGAAATACCCAAGTAAAAGGTTAAAAACTAACTAACTTTTCTTCATCTGTTCCATCAAAAGAAATTATCCTTTAAGTGATTTTCATAAGCTGAAACAAGTCAATTTTGGTTATAATAATGAGGAAAGTGACTAAGGTGAGATTAGTGTGGTTGATGTGCCGAAAGTTAAAATAATTTGTGACAGACTGTGTCTGAAAACAGGGAGATATTAAGTTTAGTGATAGTTTGTTTGTTTATATTTGTGTTTGTTTTTTCAAAGTTCCTAATAGATTTAACTTGTAAGGCCATATCAGTTGATTTTTTACAGAATTTGACAAAGATCTTTTTATTTAACGGATCTACACTAGCAAAAATCAAAGTTTTTCTTAAACTTCTACCACCCTAACCCTCTGACTATTCTGGGAATAAGATAAGTATTTTAATAAGAATTTTTAAGTTAGTTTAGGTCCTCTAGGTACTTAGAAGTTCCACAACCCAGACATTGGGAGCGGAAAAACATAGATAAAAAAGCTTTCATTTTCAACTTTTTGGTACCCTTATTTTGACTTACCCATTATGAATGTTACACCATATATTAACTGTGTGATGTAATGCAGTCTCTTGATGAAAACTTTTTGAAGTACTTCTTTTTTTTATAAATTATTATCAAACTTACAACTAAATATAGTTTTTAAAAAACTAATGAAGATATGATTTGAATTAAATATAAATTTCATTTGAAAATTGGGGAAAATTTTAAAGGAAGAATTGCAGATAATTTTTGGGTGTGGAAATTTAAAATATTGACGTCATATGGCTATTGTAGTGTCTCTTGTTCTTTTGTTTTAATTACAGAGGGAAAATGAGTACAGGAGATATAATTTTGCGTCAAATAGAAAGTTTTTGATAAGATCGTCGTCTATGAAGATATTTCAAACAATGAATTTCCAATTAAGATTTTAAAATAGAAATAGAACTTTGCCCTTCAAAAGTCCCAATTGAAAATCGTTTAGACGGTTTATCAACTTGTAGATTTGAAGGTGTCTAACGAAAATCGTCAAAAAATTATCAAAAAAATAAACTGTTAGTTTTTAATGATAACAGGGGACTTTTTCAATTGAAATTTTATATTATCTATATTATCCCCAAATAGCTATCTACTTTTTTCTTTTTTCTCTTTTTCTAGAAGTTTTGAATTGTTTACGTCATACACAAGAAGATTACACGATGATACACCAATAATAATTTTTTCCCTTTCCTTTTTGTTTCTTAGATATATTTACAGCGCCTGAGACGACGTCAAACAATATGTTGGACGTCATATTATAACTGATAGATCATATACAAATGAGGCCGTAGCCCTTCCATTTTTGTGCAATGTAACATACCTATCAGAGAATAGATTTGTACCAAGATTTTTCAAATATAGTCCCGTTTCTTGTGTGTGAGGCTGAGCCGTGGATATCCAAAACGTGAAGATAGGCTATATTTTCTTAACAGCAGACTATTATGCTATATAAATAGACGTCTCCTGAGTTTATTTGTTGTCGTACTCCGATTCGATTTCGTGAAAATATCTATAGCGACAGGATTATACCGATAATGCACCATTTCTGTAAAAATGTTGATTGTCTTAGTAACTATAATCATAAAGGCTAAGGTTGCCATAGTATGAAGTCATAAGGAGGCGGAGTAGTGCAAGAAATAAACTCGGTAAATGTTTATTGTTTATTATAGTTACTGCACTCCCTTCTATCTCTATTCCCCCAGGTCAAAAGTAAGATAATAACCTTGAGTTTACATGATCATAAAGTAGCCTACATGCATCTTTACACAGGTATAGAACAGCAATGATGATGTGAAATTTCTAAGGGCCTAAGGATATTGAAATCGAAGTAGAGATTTACTTTATCACAATGAAATGTTCAAGAATGTTCTATCTGTAATGGACAGGCCTAGCAATCATAAGCCATTATAAAATTCAGTAGAGTTCAACATTTCTTGGTTCTACTGAGATAATCTTTTTAGATTTATCTAGGTCAACTATTCAACATTCTAAGATAACCATTGAGGAACAGATTTCATCTTCAATTCATCAACAGACTTTGCAAAACCCTGTGCTAAACTTGAATTCGTTGCTTAAAAACAAATGGTGGGTCCAAACTTTCTCCTTCTTTCAAGTCATTTTCGGGTCATTTGAGGTGAAACGTATTAGAAAAAATAAAGTACACCGTTGAAAAAAAATCACAAAAAAATCACGCAATAGATGAAAAATCGCAAAGAATTGCATAAAAATCAAAAACTCTCGTACACTAAATCTGGTTGTGGCTTCTCTGCAAGATTTCACCTTGCTACTGCGCGGCAGCGCGAGGCCGTATCAGCCATGCTCTATGGCAGCTAAACAATCAAATCACTACTGTATCTCAGTTTTTTTCAAAACAACTTGAAAAATGCAAAAAAATATTTGGCGAGGTACGAACTGATATCACAAAAATCTAAAAATATACCATCTACAATATCTCACGATGTAAACGGAGAAATGACATCTGCTAGTAAACTTGTTAGTCAAGAATTCAATAATGAATTCTTTACAACTATAGCAAGGGAGAAGATACCACCTACAGAAAACTTTTCTAAATTTCTAGAAAACAAACCTAACGACTCTTTATTCTTGCATGAACTCTCGAAGAAGTAAAGAAAATCATCAAATCACTAGATCCAAAAAAGTCTCAAGGGCTATACAGTATACCATTTAAAGTTTTAAATTTGTTTTTAAATGAGATCTCTGATCTTCTTGCGAAAATGTTTAATCTTCCCAAGCTGCTTGAAAATAGCCAAAGTAATTCCTATTTTCAAGAACAAAAACTCTCCTTTTGAAGTTGGCAAGTACCGCTCAATCTCATTATTATCTAATATGTATAACATTTTTGAAAAGCTAGTGTACTCTCGAGTTATTTCATTCCTAGATTTCAAAAATTTATTATTCAAACATGAATATGGATTTCGCTCTAAACACTTTACAGTTGACAGTCTGATAAGCTTAACTAAAAAAAAATACATCAATCGCTAGACGAAGGGAAATTCAGTTGTGGTTTGTTTATAGACCTTCAGAAAGCATTTGAAACAGTCGACCATGATATTTTGTTGAACAAGTTAGAATATTACGGTATCCGGGGGTTCTCGAATAAATGGTTCAAGTCGTATTCTCCTTGGTCGTATCTACGATCCAGCAAACAATTTATCTGCGTGTCCAACAGCTGCTCGAAAAAAAGAACTATGCCTCATGGAGTACCACAAAGATCAGTACTCGGCCCTTTGCTTTTTCTAATCTATATAAATGATCTTCCAAATGCTCTTCTTTTTTGTGATTCCTTTATATTTGCCAATGAAACAGCTCTAATTTTCTAATGATACAGCTTTCGATAAAGCAGCTCTAATTTTTTAATTTCTCAAATAAAGACCTAGTGAAATTAAAAAATAAAATCAACATCGATCTAAAATTACAAATGCATTGGCTAAATTCAAACAAGATAGCTTTAAATGTCAATAAAACGGAATCGTTTCTATTCAAAGATCCATTAAGAAAAGTGAATTATGGTGTAAGATTGAAACTGAATGGCACACGTGTACATTTCAGTAATAGCGTTAGCTACTTAGGAGTTACAATTGATGAAAATTTACTTTGGAAAGAGCATCAAAATTTAGTTTCAAGAAAGCTAAGAAAAGCAAACAGAGGTATCTCTATCGTTTTATACCTCTTTTCCAATCTACTCTCGTATGGAATAAAAGTTTGGGGCCAAGCAATCAACTCAAACTTTCGCATATCTATAGATTGCAAAATATATCTGTTCGGTTAATCACATTTGCTAACTGGAACTCTCGTTCACTGCCAATTTTTCAAAACCAAGGAATTCAAACTGCTTCAAATATAGTCTTTTCTAACAATATCCTTCCTATTTTACAAATGTCTGAATTCATCAGCTCCATCTTCTTTCCAAGTAATCATGAACTTCAAACATATCCAACACGCCTATAACACTTGTGGCACTTCGTCCAAACTACTATCAAGACGTAAAGCAACGACCACAAAATACGGACTGAATTCAATAATCAATTCTTAACTGGAATTCATTACAAATAAATAATCTCAACCATAACATACTGTCCCTCAGTATTGCTATGATCAAAAGACTCGAAAATAACTTTAATACTGAAGGTGGTTCTCCCTCGACTAGCTTTTAGCTAATGGAGATATCTCCTGACAGAACTTGATACACTTTTTGACAAATAAATATTACATAAATACATTTCATTTCACAACTTGTTTCCTGGGTTTTGTTGGGTTTTTCTAACACAGACTAGATTTATGATTTTATCCTTGACAGTACCTGTATATTTCTTCACTTTAACTACACGTATTTTTTATAAGAAACCGGTGAAAGGACCTAGTACTAAATGTTTCTTAAATTTTTTGTATTTTCAATACTGAAAGTTTCTTATTTGGTTTCTAAAATTTGTATTGGGTAACAAAAAATTGGAATAACCTTAATTAAAAAAAAGGGAATCGCCAAAACATCTTAAAACCTGCAGTATTTTTTTTTAACACAGAAAGTCAGCTAATGGTAAGAATAGATGATTGAGAAGATAACAGGTAAACATATATGTAGTGCAGTTGAGACTCACGATGGTTCATAAAAATTTGGGAAAAATGTTTAACTATTCATAACAATAATCATACGTTTTTTAATTTTTGGACCCCAAAAATTCAATACTGAAAGTTTTTTAACTTTTTCGAAGCTCCAGCCTCTAGTTTCTTATAAACGGGTTTCTTATGAAAAAAATACGTGTACTACAAACAATCAAATATGATGTTCTTGTAATAATAACTGGTGAGCATGGACATTCAGACAGTAAAACAATGAGTGGAAAGCATGAAAGAGCCATCTTTTCAGCATTAAATTAAAAACAAATTATAAAAAAGTAATTTGACAAATTGTTAGTTGAACATTCCCAGGCCGTACCGTGGGTGGTGGTCATCACCCACCTCCCTTGAACAAAATTCATTTTTTTACACTACTAGATCAGCGATTTTAAAAGATGTTTTGATACTTTTCACAACACACTATTGATAAAATGACATTCTTTTTTAACAAAACTTCTTAGAAGCACGAAGTTTAAAATTATTTTCAAAAACAAGACAACTTGTTTCAATTTTATTGACATGTTTCGTCATTTACATGACATCTTCAGAATGAGGAAAATAAATTACAAATTTGTAGTTATAACATAAAAAATTAATTACTAAATGTCAAATAAAAAGAAACGTGTGAAAAAAATTACGTTAACCATAGCGATATGCACTAAGGGTGAACATTCTTTTTTTCTTGAAACGACCCCCCTCCCTTCCCCTAAAAAATTTCACGGTACGGGGTTCGCAAACAAATGTCCGAAACAAATCCATCTTTATAGCAACGTCAATATGCAAATGAAAATCGATATTTGTAGCAGCGTTAATAGACAGTGCATCGTTATATGCTACGGATTTGTTCGATATTTTTTTCTATAATATCAATCTTCGAAATAGTTTGGAAAGTTTACAATGTAAATCAAAACAACTTGTTTTCCCTTCTCCGCTTTCTAAGAGATGATTTTGATTTTAAAAATTTATCATTAAAATAATGTTTGCATAAATAAAGAAATATTATTAGAGGTTAAGAAAATTCGGCAATTTGATTATTTTATAATACATAGATGTTAATAAGTTGATATTATGTTCAATCTAAGGAGTACGTGACATTATTTCAGTATAGCTCTTAAATGATTTATCATCATAAATTGCAAAATATAACAGAACCGTGGTGCCTAGTCTATATGACATCCGCTCCGGGCTGTTTTGCCCGATACACCTGGTCTATCGACACACTTCCCCAAACTGCGTATGTCAATATCGTAAAGTACGGGCACGTGCAGGTGTGCGGTGTGCTCGTCTTCAAAATGAAGGTATTAATGGTACAAATTTCACAATCCTTCACCAGCCGACCTCAATTATGGTGAAACCCCCTATACATCTGCGCTGTACTAGAGTCTTCTCACGCTAAGAAGCAACGTAAGTAGACCTCTCCATACGACAAGTTTCTATTTTGCCGCGGGAGGGACTGGTACAGTCTACCGTACACTACAAACCAATTCCTTCTTAGTTACCAAGAGCACACTAAGAAATATATACATCAAACGCCTATATGAAAGACCTAGTCCAGATACGCTACTGACTGCTCCTAACCCTAACGCGCACTAGCGCTCAACGTCTTGAACAAAGAAAACCAAACCTTATGTGTAAGACTGTCATGGCCTTCCATTATTCCATACATCACCAACTAGCTTGATAAAAATTAAAAATTTAAAAGAGGAAAAAGTCAACACGAATATAGTAAATATTTCATTGAAACTTTTTATAGATTTTTCATTAATAACTTTTGTGGTTAAGCCGTTAATTGTGCTCCACAGCATCCATGGAGAAGGAATATTTTCTTCATTTATTTTCATTTTGATGAATGTATTTGAATTCAAGATCCCGCTAAATCTTTGTTATGTAAACAATTTACATTCACTTGTGGTTTATTCATTTTTGTTTGAAAGATCACTCGTGAAACCTTATGCAATGAATGACAGTAATGAATGAATGACTTTTAAGACATGTTGGACATCAATAAAATGTCAAGCAAATCAATTTCGCAAAAACAAATTTGTGCTACAAAAGAAAAAGTGGAAAATAGAAATATTTGATATGAATATTCAGTGTTGTCACAAATTTTTCCATCATTCCACAATGATATTGCGTTTGTTTGTTGCAGGCGCGAATCTAGATGATAGCAAAGCAAGTTTAGGCTAGTATGCTAGTCTCTATTACATGATGAAATTGATAACCATAACTCTTAAACGATCTTTTACACCCCTCCTGTATTATTTCAGTACTACTAGATCCGCGCCTGCGTCAGGTTTAGGTTAGCTTAGATACTAATGCTAACCTTATTCCAATCTAAATCTTTTCACAAATGTTTCGTTAAACTTTGCAACGGAAGAAAATATTATTCGACGTATGTTAGTAATGTAGGTGTGCCGCGTGCACGGTCACGCAGTATAACTCAATATAAAAACCGCGTACAGAAGAGCAAGTATCCTGATTAGGTTTTGGTATGCAATTAAGTTGTTCCGCTTCCTCGTCAACAACAAACTACAACATTTTTACTCAATAACAGTGGCTTTTGCAAATCAAAAATATTTATTTTGAAACCAATCATCTCATCGTGTCACTTTTTGAATTTTTAAACATTTATTGCTAGCTTAACCTCAAATTTTTATCAACTGTCTGCGATATTCCTTTAAAACCATAGTCAATACATAAAAATGGAGCAATAAGCCTATACCTTGACCCTATGCACACCGAGGGCGTCTCGATTACATCGTAGAGGTTCACAATAAGCAAAAGTAGCTTAGAATGTTTGGATTATCAAGGCAATAGCAAGCTGTCTTGATGTTTCGTACTTCTAATACCAACTCTCCTATAAAAACATGTTTAAATGTTGCCTTACACACCGTACCAAATATTTTGGTCTGGAAAGGAAAAGGGTCATCAATCTATAGAATCCACCCATAAAAAATGTTTTAACTTAAAGAAATAACCTGGTACTACAATTGTAATGATTTTCCCCTATATCCACTTGACAGCTATAGTTTATAGATTCACGACCGTGCCAAATCTACAGACGAAGTGTACAAATCATTAATCATAAGCCTCATGCTAATAGCACCAAAATCAATATATATCCTCTCATCTTTAAACTGTTCTTAAAAACGTTGTTACAACATCTTGATGGTTGTTTTTCAATTAACATATCTTGTAAACTCAGACGATTTAGCACCAACTTGTGATGAAAATTGATTGTAGACACACGTTTTCTTGGCACAAAAAGATTCTCAAGTACAAGAAAGTTTTGTAATATTTTTAACTACCTAGCTGCCGGAATGATTTTCGATTTTAATAGTAACGATACCTTAGTAATAGACAAACTTGGTAGCTTGGTGTCGCGTCGCAGCTGCAGTTGTTCAAATGGTACGTTCGAACTTAAGCCTAAGCCTTAAGCCTAAATTTTGTTTTATTACTACCTGCAGCTTTGAAACCATCCCATCGTATTTGGAAGTGTGTATATTTGGGTCCTTAAAGTAATCACGAAGATAAAGTCAGCATCGCTCCAAAATGTTAAAGAAACTTAAAGAAAGCCAGTGCTCAGATAGAAATTACTTTAGAAGCAACATGCAATATCTTTGATGGTCGTAAATACCATAGCGTAATGGTCGGAAATAACCAAAATTTTTGTTATTTTTAGTATAGCTAATTGAATTTCGAAAGCATAATTTTGAATGATAAAAAAAAAATTATTTCTTTCTCAAACCCTAACCCTATCACAAACACAAGTCAACAGTATTAGCCTGAGTAGTGTGACGGAGTTGAACTTAAACTGTGTAGGCACTTCTGCAAGCGTGAATACAGAGGTGTAGCAGAATTTCAGTGGAAGAGTGATGGCTCGTTAAATAGTAATTATCTCTTACATATTGACAATACATAATGACATTTTTACAACTTGTCACACTCCTCCTGACATTTTGCTACACCTCTGTATCCGTGCCTGCTTCTGTATGGTCCGCACTCACTTCGAACGTCTACGGAGAGAATTGAAGCAGCGCAACCACTGTGCCAACTGAGAACGGCAAAAACACGAATTTTTTGTAATAATATTCACACGCATCATTATTATTAAAGCATATTAATATTATTATCACACCATAGGCCGTATGGTCCGCACTCGCTTTAAAGATATTTCCGACCGTCCACGGAAGAAAATGAACAACGCGAACAGCAGCACCTCCCTGCCCGATTTTAGTTAAGTGACTTTGAGAAATTGGAAGAAGAAGTAAAGATTTTAACTGAAAGAGTCAAAATTGATTAAGCCTTAATCCTTTGAACTTTGGCAAGTCTGAAAAAAAATATTTTTAAAGACATTTTTTCATACAAAGTTACATTATGATCCATGAAAAAAAGCTGTTTTCAAATACTTGTAGTCGTAAAAATGTTCCTATTTCACTTTCTTAAAACTTACAGCAATCCCAATATTAACGAGTTTCCGATATTCAAACGTTTCACCATTTTTGAAATGCAAGGCAAAGCATTGAGAAAGCGACTTAACTCTTGATATTTCTTTTAGGGTATTTATAATCGGTTTTAATCTTCTTCTCTATTTCGTTTTCATTTGAAAGTATTAAAAATCATACCCCACGTATGGCCGTATGTCCAAGTCAAGTGTAAAAAAACTATACTTTAAATATCTAACAATGAAAACTTATAAGATGTACTCACCTATACGGGTGGACATATGGATCATACGTGGGGTATGATTATTAATACTTTCAAATCCCTCTGAGGGTAGCTGAGAAACTCGGCTCGATTTCTCCAAATTTCGGATGAGATATTTGAAAAAAGTCCCACTAAGGATCCCAAAAACCGTTTAAGCTTTACACAAAATGTACAGGCGGCACATACCGATTTTCAAAGATGAGTACATCGTACCTCCCTCTCCCATAGTTCAAATGACAATTTTTCCTCACTAGAGATTCCCATAGTAAAGTCTCATAATCTAGTCTCATAATCAAGGCAAATCTGTCTCGATGCTGCGTTCTTCCAAATTTATTTATAAGGTTTTCTGCGGAAAACTTAAGTAAGGAGGTCATTTGAACAGACTCTTTGGGGTGATGTATAAGATAAAGACATGAAGAAAGTTTTGGTTGTTAAAAAACGAAACCTTACTTCCTTATCATTAAAAAATTTCCTCTTGTACCCATCAATCATGTCATTAACGTAGCTGTCAACATGTCCCAATTTCTTTAATCCCTATTACCCCTTTTAGTAAATGACTAAATGTTATTTTTAAAGATTGCTATATTCAAAATGACTCATCTTATCAATCAAAGTCGAATTATTGTCTAAACTCTCATCTTCTTTGGGAAGAAAAAAACACCCTGGAATAAAAATTGAAAACTAAAACAGATCGATTATGAAGTTTAAAAACTTTTTACTTTTACTTACTTTTTTTCTAATATTTTTCCAGATATTCAACGTTACACATAACAATTATGTATAATTAAGGAATCGTTAACCTTTCATCGCCCACTGGAATCTTTGCAAATTTAGTAGTTAGTTGTTTAACTTGTACTAAATCATAGCTTGTTTCACCCTGTATTTAAGGTTACAGAGGTGAAATTTTAAGTTAGCTTTTCCAGTCTATGAACCCCCTGATTTTCTAAGTATAATGTAACCAATCCTCAACGTTTAATTCATAATTCTAGGAGGTCGGTATTTCATATTTACAAAGATTCGAGAACAGTATTTATCAACATTACAATTAAAGATGATTTTTGTTGATTAAACTTAATCAGCCACCTCCTAATGTTGAAATCAAACTTTAATAATTATGCAAACATAATAACTGAAAACTTCAACAAACCGTACACAATTTCAAAACAGTCTCGAATCACATCCCATTGGAAATTTTACGTTTAGTCTGCTATACCATGTCCACCAATGAAATTGGTTTATAAATATCAGAGCGTTATAAGCTATCAATAATCGAGATTTCCTTGACTGGCTCCTGTTGAAGAATAAAGAAACGCGTCCAAAATCTGTTCCGGTACCACTCACTGTGTTATTGTACAAACCCATGAACAATACTGTGCAGAGATAAAAATGAAGAAAGGTTGTTTGATGTTTCTATTTCTCTTTGAACTATTTCTAGCACAGGAAAAGTGAAAAAAGAAGATTCAGAACTTAAAGAATCCTATGAAAACGAAAAAGATAACTGTTTCATGCAAGAAAAGCCGACTAAATCTTGATAGATTTACAGTTATCCAGTTATTTTTAACATTGCAAGGTGAAACACTCACAAAGAAATCTCCTGTCCAAAAGATGATATTTTCTATAGATGATATCTGAAGAAAAACAGAGATATAAATCATGGAAAACGAGTCTATTTTCCAATTTATAGAACGAACATAGCTGGCTGGATGCCAAGAAATGGTCAATTTTCTTATTTGGTCTCCCCTCATAGACATATATGACATATTTCACACAAGTTATTTCCAAATAGAAATCCTTCACATATCTTTCTTGAAACAGAAGGCTCGAAAAAGCTAAGATAAGAATCATTAAATTCTATCGGAGTAAAAAAAAAATCAGGGTCAAATTTTATACTGCAGGCTCTCACTGGCAAAATATATTTGTAAAATTGGTGATAAAATCAGTAATTCGATTTTCAAAAACAAATTCATCTTTAAGTAATTTTCAGCAGTTGGAGAAATAAAAATTCGACCATCTATAAGTCTTAAGTTGTTTTAGGGAGACAGTTGTCATGTAGTTTTAATTTTTTTACGGTCCGCAACCCATGCACTTTAGGACCGTAAAAAATTGCACCAGGGAGCAGTCCCCGGTTAAGAAATAGACTATGTCCAATAAGATTCCCAAAATGTTGAAAATTCCTGGCACAACAGCCCCTTCGTTTGGAAGAAAAAGATTTAAAGATTTCCTGATTTGATGAGTAGTAGTCATCCAGTGAAATGCTAGAGTGATAGTTTGCTTCATCGAATCCCTTCATAACCCAAAAGTTCCCTATACAGTTTTTTATATGCTTGTAACACCTTCACTGCCAACTACGAGTATACTCGTTTTTTTATGTTTTTATGCTATTTTTGGCAAATTTTCTGTCGATTGGTATACTCATATGTCAATTTTAGAGTAGTGTTAGCCAAGTAACAGTCGTTGAAACTTTCAAATAATGTAATTTTTCAAAATGCACTTTTTGTAATTTTTGAAAACAGCGTGACAGTGAACGTGTTAAATAATATGTAATGGAAATTTGGTTCTTAAAATTTTCATGAAAAGTTCAACTTCCTTTTCTGCCTTGCAGCTATGCTTTAAAAGTTTGCTGTTGAGAGGTCTTACAGAAACCGAAAAAGTGTCAGCAAACAGATTTCAGATTGACAGAACATTTATTTATTTTTTTTTCCGGCGTCACATACTGACAAAACTTTCAAACCTTTTAAGTGCCAAATTGCCAATATCTAGTTTTAAAAAAATTTACAAACCTGAACCTGTGAGACTCCGTAACTCATGCACTCATGCACAGGGGATCAGACCCCGAACAGCAAAGACACTATGTCAAAATGTAAAAATTTTCCGACGGTTAAGGTTTCAGATTCGTCAAACCTAGATTTTTGATTACTGTTTTTACCTTTATATTTGCTTTAGCTTGCCTACAAATGAATGATGCTTCAAATAGAAAAAATTCTCCATACAAACTTAACGCTTCTCCCTATAAAACGTGCATACAAAATCTATTCAACGAAAAACACTTCCTAATTTATACACACGATACTTCAATCTTCACCAAATTTCTTTATGGCTTAATTTCAGCAACCTTTACATGTAGGGCCGAAATAAAAAAATAATTTAGAAGAAAATTTTTCTTAATACTAAGCCTACGTTAAAGCTCTTTTAAACCCAATCTCATGGTTGTTATTAACTACAAAATGTTGTGATTTTCTTTTTAAAAGCTTGATCACCGTATTAATGACGAACTATCATGACGCCTACTATATCATTACCCCATGAGTTGAAGTAAGTAAGAGGATACATGAAAAAATAGGTTTTCTATTATTTTCCCTAATCCCAACTACTTACATTTAAGTGGTAATAATGGAAAGTCTTACAGTCTAGTCAGCGGAAGTTACTGCACAACCAGTTAAAAGACATTTAAGCCGTTGCAATGTAGTTTAGCTAGTCGTCTGCCTATTTTGCTAGCAGCTTTCGTTTATCCCTTAGTATAGTATTAAGAGTGCTAAATTCTTTTGTCTCAGTTGTCAGAAGGTAAGCGATAGAAAATTAATGACAAATACGAGACAAGCACAAGACAGTACATTGGACAAAACAAATACGGGACGTAACATAAAGAGGGTAGAAAGAGTAGTGATAGTAAAAACAAACGTTAGAGTAGATTAGACGATAGTCGTATGAAGAATGTAATGAGCAGAGCTAAAGTAAGAAGATGGATAGATATCGAAAGATATGAAAAAGTTGAGAGGTACATATGTGAATAAAGAAAGCAGTTTAGGCCAGATGGTAAATATGAACTCTTGAATCATCAGTTGATGACCATATCAGTCATTTTGGGGATTTAAGATCAAAACGACTATGGAGATATCTCCCCAGCAGCATTGGTCAGATGCCACCTTCAAGAAGATTATTGAGGCCAGAAGAAACTTGGAATCAGAAGAAGAGAGGAGAATGTTGATTTGCCATTAGCACCATACAGTTAAGTACAGGCGATCAGCAAACAACCATCAACACAGAGACAGGAGCAAAACAATGACAACAACACAAATTAAAAAGGAATCTGCAGAGGACATAGGAGAAAAATCGAAACAATAGAGATAAGTGCCGGTCGTTCGAATCCTACTCATTTTTGCCATCAAACAAGTCTCACATCGGGCGCCACTCTAATGCTACCTAACATTCTAAGTGAGTCGTTACGCCACTATCAATCAAAACGCATCATATGCACCATAGAAATATGATAAAGAAAGGTGATATAGAGAAAAGGTATAAAAGTGGGGCTCTACACAGACAGTAGAATTAATTTGAAGATTCGAAGAAAAGAGTTTACAGAAGAGTAAAAAAATTTAACTAGCTTCTCGCTTCCCAGTGCCGACAGATTTAACTTCAAATTTTGAAAAGTGATTAAAAAATCTCTGAATATTTTGACTATTTTCAGCAAATTAGGATTAGCGTTCTAAGGGTTAAAAATCAGTAATTTAGAAAACCAGCACACTGGTAAACATACAGTAAACTCCCGATAACTCGAACCAGTAAGGGACCAAGGGAAACTGTTCGACTCAGCGAATGTTCAAGTTATCGAGGGGCTTTTAGTAAGAGGTATTGCGTCAAGGGACAAATCATATGAGTTCGAGATAATTAAAGTTATCAAGGGTTTGAGTTATCGGGATTCTACTGTAAAATGTCGATTATTATGAATAAGCCACGCTGAGTAGTTGATATTTAAAAAAGAGAACTTGAAATATGTGTTCTTCCTTTTCATTTTCTGTGTTGATTTGCTTCTCCATCTTGACTTCTCCTCCTACGTGCTTAAATGTCCGAGCAAACTGTATATAGCTTTTTTATGAAGACCAATTAATATTGACGTGACGCTGGCTAATCTTATTGTCTGAACATTTTTCAGCCTAAACTTCCCAACTTTGTTATGAAAATGTCAAATTCCTCTTGTATAAAAAACATCTGTTATAGTCAAAAGAATGATTTTAAATTCTTTAATTTTATAGGAAAAAAGTAAGAAACTGCTCAACTAAAGACCGAAGCCGAATGTTGGATTCGGGCCTTGTGTTCTTATAAAATTGATCCAGCAAAAACCTGTTAGTCTTTTCCACTGTTATTTGTTTTTTATCAAAACTACGATATTTCTTTTCGAATTCATTACCAACCAACGTATTTTTTTTTTTTTTTTTTTTTAGATCAGTTGAAATTATTTCTACATCCATGCTTTCAAAATTCCATTAACACAGCAAACTTTACATACGTCTGATTTCTTAGCTACATTTTAAAAAATGTATGAAATTTGGGAAATAATGTGCAGTTTTCTTATTATTCATTTAAAAATCTAAAAGGAGATATTTTAATCATTCATTTGGGTTGACTAAGTTTTATTACTTGCTTGCTGCAAACGCGACATATTGAAATCAACAGACATCTTATTCCTTAATATTTGTTTGTACGTTATGAAATATGCCTTTATGATTAATATCATTTTCGACGAAAATGCTCTATTTTTGAGCTTTTCCTTAAACGTTGAAATTACTTTATTAGGTAAGGTGAAGATCTTTTCTGTCAACTGATAGACTACACCCAAAGAAGCGACAATGCTACGATGGGAGGAGATCATGTTGTTTGTGGAGCCGTCTTTCAAATCTTTTGGTAATGAATTTCCCAAATCAATGTTAACTCTACATGGCGCCCTTGAGGTGTTTCCAGGAATGCAGGACTCTCTCATTGAAACAGCAGTTCAGAAAAAACTGAAGAGGCTATCCTGAGTAAATAATCGTATCATAATTATCATCATCATTATCATCATCATCTACTGAGATGTTAAGTTCTCAAAAAATCTTGATACTTTGAAAAAATCACAAAACAAATCTAAATTCAAAAAAATCTCAAAAAATTCGAAAAAATCAAAAATATATAATAAAATCACGAAGAAATCAAAAAATCTTGCACTTTGTATTTCGAGTATTTTACCCCTCTTTACGTCTCACTGAGTCTCTCTGTTTTTATTTGGGCATAGGACCGGTAGAGAACTCGGAGGAATCCTGTCAACGTTAATACCATGCAACCTGTGCAAGATGATAACAATCTCCAACGTTCAATATTTATACAAAAATAACCACTATTTCGTAGAGAGTTTTCAAATGTTTATTGCTTCCCTTTAAAGCTAACATTGTTCAAGCTAGGAATTTTCAAGCTCTACACGCGGTGAACTCAACATTTTTATCCTTAGTGTCTCAACATTTGAAAAGCAGGACAAGTCACCCGTCACGATGATGAACCTGCAGGAAAACTTCTACTCTGGTCTACGGATGCAAAAAGAAGAGCTGGTCGTCCATATATCACCTTGAAAGCGATCATCGAAAAAGAATCTCGGACCGAGTTTTTATGATGATCGCTTTCAAGGTGATATATGGACGACCAGCTCTTCTTTTTGCATCCTGAGACCAGAGTAAAAGTTTTCCTGCAGGTTCATCATCGTGACGGGTGTCGTGTCCTGCAAGAGCGTATGGTATATGTGCCGTCAAGTCGCTTTCTGCGTGCACCATTTAGCGTCCACGATTCTGAACCATACAAAAGGATTGTCTCTATACATGCCTTAAAGACTTTTGTTTTGGTTTTCTTCATAATGAAAGATTTCCATACCTTCTGTAGCGAATGAAGAGCACTCCATGACTGCGCAATTCCGTCGGAGGCTCCTCAACAGACTGCATCCAAAGAAAGTTACAAGAAGACTTCAACAACGTATCAGAATGGTTAGAATCAATAGATCTCGTGACCAACTTTAAAAAAGGAAAGACAGAATGCATGTTGTTTGGCACATCCCAGAAACTTAAAAACAATGACATTGAAATCACACACTGTATATGTTTAGTAACCTATCTTCTGTTTCTATTTTTAGATTAACATTCATTAGAATAACTAAGATATTATATTCGTGAATGGGACTTTCTCCATGTTAATCTTATCATCTTGAAATGGAAGTATCATTGAATTGCCCAGTTGATGGCTGTACGTACAGCACACCGCTTGGTGTGTCAGAGCATGTTGCCTGCACACTACTGTCTGCACACAGCACAGTTCACATGGGACATGCTACCCCAGCATCCCTTGGGCCCAAGCTCGAGCGACCAAGGGTTGATATTGGACTAAATGAGGAAGAATGGAATATATTCACACGTCGTTGGGACGCATTCGTCACCGGTTCTCGACTAGATCCGGCATCACGCTCAACACAGCTGTTTCAATGTGCTAGCGATACACTTGGGGACAGTCTCCTGAAATCTGACCCTACAATCATATCAAAGCCGATAGATCAGGTACTTGCAGCCATGAAAAGTTTGGCAGTCATTGCTGTAGCAACAGGCGTCACCAGGTCCGAACTGATGAGCCTCC